>JABFDZ020000066.1:17669622-17687739 GCA_019775955.2 Pollimyrus isidori | reverse complement strand
GGGGGAGTAATTTCTTAATGCTAAGCTACTCTGCCAGATACAGGCAGGGGGATTCAATATGGGAAAAAAGGATAAGGATGAAGCAGTTAATGGAGGACAAGCCCCCAGCACAGTCACTGGAACAAGGTGGTGGGAGGAGAGCGAAGGGGGAGCCATGAGGTTCAATCATACACTCGGAGAACTGCAAATGAATATCCATAGCTTATCATTAGAATTAAAGTGAAACTGACCTTACCGTCAAAAAGGTCTTTTTGTATATGTTGTGTGTAAGGGGATTAGATAGGAACGAGAAGGCTCAACAGGTGTGACTGTAAGCCTTAGAGTCACAGATACTTGGCCTCACTTTTAGGGTGGGGCATCACTCTGGGGATGGACCCTTGCTGTGGGGGAGGGTCCTCTGTAAAGCCAGCAAGGGTGGACAGCGCTTGAAGGGGGGGGGGGGGTTCAGACAGCCCCTCATGTCAGATCTGGGCCAGCAGGAACGACTGGCGCGGTGGATGTGCACACAGGATCCGGCTCTCAGACAGAGAAATCAGGCAGAGACTGAAAAGGGGCTGGAGGAGCAGAAAGCAGGAGGGAAAACCCCATAAGGAGGGGGGGTCAGGCTGAACGAGGGGGGGGGGAACTCGCCAGACAGCTGCAAACAGACAGACTGCCGCACACATTTGCCTAGCTACCTAATTATCAGGAATTTGATATCATCATCAATTATCATGGCTGCTAGCATCATAATTAGTTATCATTACGGTCTGCTGTGAGTCGAATTTGGGCTTGATCATGCAGCTGGTGACGTTAAGTCAGGTTAGATTAGGAGGTATCTCTGAGTCACATGTCCAGCCTTTTACCCCCCCGGAGGCATGGCAATACCCTACTGTGGCT
Organism: Pollimyrus isidori; assembly: GCA_019775955.2. Taxonomy (NCBI): domain Eukaryota; kingdom Metazoa; phylum Chordata; class Actinopteri; order Osteoglossiformes; family Mormyridae; genus Pollimyrus; species Pollimyrus isidori. The sequence goes on along the minus strand of JABFDZ020000066.1, from coordinate 17,686,860 downwards.
AATCAGACAGACATTAGTGTGGGAATATGGAGAATAGCAAAGGCCATCGGGAGCAAACTTAACAGTAGATGCCTGGATCATCAAGATGGCCGAAAAGCATACAGTGTGAGGTCAGCTAATATATATAGTTATATTTATATTACATTTTATATTGTTTGTTTATTTATACTACATTGCAGATCCTATAGACCCTGTTATACTGTCTTTTTTACTACTGCTGCTGTTTCTAAAGAATTTCCCCATTGTGAGATTAATAGTCAATCAATCAATCAATCAATCCACTCCATTCCACAGAAATGTTCTACATGCATGCTCATGACTCCCAAACACAAGCAGATAAGAGCAAAAAGCTGAACTTACTTAATTCGGTCGCCATCCGAAGGGGGGCCCTGCAATACATGCATGAGGCGCATTAGAGCAGCAGGACGCTTAGGATACCGAGTACATGCTGAACATGCAGTCATATCCCTGCTTGGTGTCTGTCCACTGGAGATCAACAAAGGCCATCAGGAGCAACCTTAACAGTAGATATGTGAATTGTCAAGATGGCCGAAAAGCACACAGTGTGAAGCCGGCACAACACTGCTAATATATGCAAGTGAAAACAGGTGAGCCACTAAGATGGTTTACTGTAGCAAAGGCCTGGGCTCCTCGGGCCGTCAAGGTGTCCTGTTCCACCTGGCGCTCCAGTTACCAAGGTGCCTATAGGCCTCCACTCGGGCACAACAGCAGCGCAAGTCTGACAGCAGCCAGATTATCGCAGCACATGCATATTTCACAGGGCCAGCAGTAAAACCCTGGGGCACTTCTCACTGGATGTTCATCACAGTGCACAAACCGCTTCGCAGATGGTATGATACCTGGATTAATCTAGATTTCACTTAAAGTTGATGCTAAAAAAATGCTGACATATTACGATGAGTCTGCGTTGAATTACTCTGCACTGAATTTCAATGACTGCGCTCAACATCAAGATTGGCGTAGCTAAGCAACGAACACAGTGCTACGGCACCCAAACCTGCCGCAAGACAGTCAGCTGGGGGATGTGTTGGATTGAAATGGGGCCTGGTGTTGCTAACATGCGGCCCCAGCTTTTGTGACAGCCGCATTGAACATTTTTGAGGTCACCCATGTCCCCGATATCTTTTCAAACAGTGCCGGCATCGAGCTGGTGGTGTGGCCGCAAGGTCGCCCCTTGTGATCCAACATCTCCATCAGTGTCGCTGCTGACCTGGGGGTCACCCCCTGCCATAATCCCATAGGCTGCCACCTCCCCTCTGGGATAAACGGCCCTCTGGTGACCATCGGCTTGGTGCAAATCAGGCTCCAGATGCCCATCTTGGCCATACTGATGGAAGGAGAATCTGGACTGCCAGTCTTCTCTAGGTCACTATTGCTCGCTGCTAGCTAGGCGCCCCCTGGCCGAGGCCGACTGGGCCTCCTGCCCAGCATCTGTGACACCCTTAGCATCTGGAGGCTTGCTGAACTTAGAACCTGGCATGTGATCTAATCCAGAAACTGGAAGAATTTCTCTTCTCTTCCAGGAGCTGCAGCATCCAGTCCAGGTGAAGATGGAAATGTATTGTGCTGAATGGACCTTAGCCCGATCTGTGAGCTGCGTTTCCTGCTCCAGGTCAGGGGACACAATCAGTTTTACAGGACAAGCTGGTCTTCGCAGCGACCGATAAATGGCTCTGGGCTACACCACAGCAAATCTGCTTTTGCCAAAGACCCACAGTGGGGGGAAATATCACTAGATTCAGGTTCTGCTAATCGCAGGCATGTGGCTCATTTTCTGACTCCAAAGATCAGGAGAATAAAAAGATGTCAAAGTCGACTTGGGTACCGAGGTTCTTGTTGTAAAGGTCCCTGAACAGAGGGGCACGGGTCATAAGGAGAGTTACCTGGTAGGACTCTGGTGGGGTGGTGGCGGGGCCAGGCAGGGTGCCACTCAGGTCTTCACAGAAGGCGGACATGCTGTGGCGGACCTCACGGTGCTGTGGGGGGGCCTTGCGGTACGGCTTCCTAGCTGGGGCAGCACTTGTCATCTTGTCACGTCTGTCCTCAGGTTGTTATTCCTGCTGGGAGAAGAGCGTCAGACTCAGGGAAAATTGGTGGCTGGGAGCGATGCCACTGCCTGAATGGCGCTCTTGGGAGTGTACGGCCAAAAGAGCGTCCAACTTGATGGGGTTCACTGAACTGGCCAGTGGCTGGAGGGGGGGCTGACTGACAGTGCAGCAAAGTGGATGGCCCGCAGCTTCAAATAACTGTCACACACACATTGACTCCTATGACACCACATGAAGGGATTTTAGGGACCCTATATCACCCAGTACATGGGGGTACATGTACTGGGTGAGAGGGAGAGAGGGAAATGCAGAGAGCGAGAGATGCAGGGCGTGCATCAGCACATCTGACATCAGATATCTTCCCCCTCCAATCATCAGACAGAAAGGGCTGCCGTTTTCAAGATGACCCAAACAGCAAGGGAAGGATCCTTGCGAGCGATGAATAAGGAGCTGTGTGTGGCATGGGCTGAGTCAGCACAGTCGCACTGCTAAAGTGCGTAAGCATGGCTGAAAACAGACAGGCTCAGACAATGGTGGCTCTGATGCCTGGGACAGCAGCCTCTTATAGGTCAGCAAAACCCGATGTGGAGATGGGACACATGCTAAACACGAGGTCAGTGTTTGCTGCACTGTTCATAATGAAAGACCTTGTTGGGTAAGCTCTTTGGGGAGGTGCCTGCTTCCTCATGCTGCCTGTCCTATGGGAAGTTTACAGCCCCACCCCCCAAAATGTGACTCTGGAAGGGTTATATGGTGCCTAGTTTGATGTCAGGCCTGATCACCGCCCCCATTTCCTGCACCTGTGCTGTAGAAGACTAATCGGCTCCAGTCACACACACACGTTGAACCCGACACAGCCCCAGGCCAGAGGCTCTATCTGGAAGCATGCACTTCGGGTTCAGCCTGTGCCTTGCAGCAGAGTCGCACAACGCCTGGAGCGCCCCAGGTTCACAGCGGCTAACATGAAACACCCATGTGGATGTGCAGTGCCTCTGATGAGTTACTCTCTCCTGCCTGAGGAAAGCACTATGGCACGTGTCTCATACAACCTGAACACTCCCCTGACTGACCAATCTGGATTTCGATTACTGGCTCCTCAGCCCCTGGATGGCCCAGTGCTGCACTTCACATGGCCAAACCACATACAGATAATAAAGATTAAGGGACATGTGACAAGGGTGCCTCAAGCCAGCCCACAGAGGACCAGAGTGGCGGGTGGCCACTAGCAGTGCCTGTGTGAAACGAGCCACGGACACGGACAAGAGCAAGCTGTCTGTTACGCTACGGAGACGCACAACACGATGGTTTCCATAAAACAGAGCTGGATACCAAGCACAGCAGTAAAGGCTTCCACCAGCCAGAGGAGCGAAAATAAGTCTCTGGATAAGGCAACAGCACATCAGTGAGCAATAGTTTAACCTGAAAAAGTTGAGTGTGCATTGAAATCCATTAGTTCATTCATAATAGACAGACACAGACACACACAGGCCCAGATGCACATATGTAGGCACATACACACAGCCGTTGGCGTACCTTCCACTCATTTATAGGGGAAAACCCTAACCCCAGTCACGACACCATTAACCTTGCTCTAACCTTCATAAGTAACTAAACAAAATACAAGACATCTGGCATTTTTACTTTTTTGATTGCATTCACAGGTTTTTATAAAATTTAAGTTATCGATGAGCGTGAAGGTAGGACTGCATTCAGAGTATGTGAGCACGTGGTGAGTCTGCACATATTCTCCAAAGGTGCAGAGAGGCCCCCAGTTCACCTGAGGCGGGGTCCAACCCCCCCCACCTACCCCCCAATGCTATCCCTGCGTGTCCATCCGGCCGTCTGTCCAGCACAGACCCTGCCACCGAGAGCCGTCTGGATGCTGACGGCTGCGAGCTACGTAGCAAGATTGCATCTCAGGCTGACTCGTGTCGGGGGTAAAGAGTTTCACCAAAAAAGGAGCCCGGTCAAGCATGAAGGGGACAGAACCTGCGGAGTGCCGCTTAAGCAGAGCACCTCCACAAGAGAGACCCATGCAGCAGCAGCTCTGACAGATTTTCAGGAGAATGACTGACGGATAAAGGCGCTTTCAAAGCAACCATGAGACTCATCAGTCCAGCTTAACATGACGTTGTCACAACACAGCACAGTTGTCAGGCTTTAATGCCAGAGCCGTTGCACAGCTGAAAAGGGGCACTGTGTTTCCTTGACCTACACTGCGTTTCTGCGGGATCCTATACCGGAATGGCTCAGCAGGTTCAGAAAACTGAGAAAGAGACAGAGCAGCTGGTCAAACAGTGCGTGTATCTGGAGAAGAGCAACTTACAGCCAACAGCCTGGGGGGCCACAACAAATATATTAAAGATGTGGAGAAGACTGAACTACTGGTGCTAGTGCAGCGGATTGCACAGAGTGGCATTCAGGGTGAGAAGTTTACTATCTGATTTTGGTTTTCTCCAAAAACAACACTTGCATCACCAGAGGGAAAAAAGCAGGAGACAAATGAATGTAATACCTCACAAGTCAAATAATACATGTGGGGGAAAAAACCATGTGCAAGCACAAGACACGGTGCATTTCGCGTGGGGAGCTAAGAGGCCAGCCTTCACACGCTCAGCATAAAGGGCTGCGTTCACGTAAAAAGCTGAGTGAAAAGGCTGCTTCCCGACCCAAGGACTGGCACGTGACCGGGGACGGCCGCCTGTCTGCACATTCCAGGTGACAGAAGGGAGCAGAGTCCTCTGCCAGCAGTGGCCTGCTGAATCTGGCCAAGCCAGATAATCGTTTGCTTACATTTGGAGCGGGGGTTTGGGGGGGCGGAGCTGGGAGACTGAATTAGATTAGATCGAAGTACAAATCCTTCACAAAATAAACAATAGGAAAATGTTTCCATCTTTGAATTGCTGAAATCAGGGGATATCAAAGACAATGTAAAATACTTTAAATAATTGCCCCCCCAACCCATTTCTGCTTTAATATGACCACGATGTGCAGCATCTTATCAGCCAAGCGGATGATCGACTCACACCTGGGCTTTGACCCCTGTGGCACAGTCACCTGCTGGCTGCTCCTAACACACTGGCTATCTGGGAATCAGTTGGACAAAACCAACCAACAGCTCATGCACCATGTAACACCTGAGTACCTGAAAAGTCTCAGAAGATCCAGCAGCTGTCTTCACCCACAATGTTCCAGCAGGCGTCCTGCAAAGCAAGAAAAACAAGGGTGGCGTGAAAAATGGGTCATGCGATGGCAGGGGTGTGAGCACACAAACAAAGAGACACCCTAACACAGCAAGACAAGCTAACAAGAGCTCCCTCCTTGCTGGGGCCTCAGGCCACTTCCTTTCAGATGCCTGCTGTCTTTTTTGTTCCTCTGCTCAAGGTAAACATCCCCATCCAGCCAGATAAGATTGAATAATAGTCCACTTATACCCCCACTGTGTGAGTGTGTGTTTTGCATTTAATACCTTGTGGGGACATTTTTTAAATCAGTGAATGCAAAAAAAACTAAAATAGCCAAAAGTCTTGTATTTTATTTGGTTACTTATGATTCAGGTTAGAACTGAGTAAGGGTTAAGGTTGTCATAGTTGGGATTAGGGTTATGTCCAAAGAAAAGAATGGAGAGTCCACACAAAGATAAGAATACATGGACTGTTGATGTGTGTATGTGCGCCCGTGTGTATGTCCAAGGATGAGCTAGCTTGGGCCTGTCAGAGGACACACTCGCTCTGGGTCTCCCCTTCATAAGCCTTGAGGCCGCTGAGCTCTCAATGCATCCTTATGGAGGAGCGTGGCCATGTCGCCTACAGACAGGGGGCTGTTAACAGGTAGGGCCTCAGAGTCGACATGCTCACCCACATCAAGGGGATCATGTGCGTTTTCTGTTAAACAGCTGAGATGCTACACACAAAAGGAATGGCACAGCGGTAAGGTGGGGAATTTTATCTGTGATATGAATACACTGGGACTGTAAGAGGGTTCGGGGCAGGAACCCATCATGACGGCGCTGTCTGTGAATACATATTCAAAAGCATCAGCAACCTTTTCTAGGTTCTGGGTCCTAAGCAGTGACAACACAAAGAACACAAAGGCCCGCTGTGGGTTGCGTGCCAGAACCTGCCTCCTAGTGATGTGGTGCAGGTTCCCAATATCACTGCACAGTCAGACGAGCCATCATGCTCATCATCGGCCAAGGGAGGGAGAAGCAGGGCCCATGCCACCTGCCCTCATGTGACCCAATCGTGCAAAGTAGACAGCAATAGTGAGCTACAAGTCACAGATTTATGGGTGTCAGCAAACCAGCACACACATCCATCCACACACACAGACAGAGACGAAGCTGCTTCATTACACATCAGAGTAGTACATGTACGGTGGGCAGACAGGAGGCCCGCGGAGAGGTGGTGTGGGGTGGAGCACACCTCAGGCAGGCATGTCACGTAGTCCTGAAGCACGAGCTCCAGCGTGGCTCCCTGAAGGGAATTCACTCAGGCCTTGCTCTTGCACCCTTGCTGCCAGCAGACACGTGACCTCACAGCTGCAGAGCTGTAGAAAACAAGCAGGTGGACAAAAAAATAAATAAATAAAAAGTGAGTGTCCTGCATAGACACAGACACACAATCAACAGATTGTAAACTTTCCAATTAGTGTCCCTGAAGAGATCAAAGGGAACGGAGATTAAAAGCCATTCATGCAGCAAGCAGCAAGTGGACGGAGGAGCCTGCACACACACCAAACTGGTGCTGGACTTTCATTTCACTGAAGATGCATCAAAGCAAGCAAGAGAAAAAAAAATACAAAGAGTTACCCATAATGCAAGTGGCAGACCATTCAGTCCCTGGCCACCCCCCTAACAGACTGAGCCCCCTAAGCTCGATCGCTGTGGGCCCAACCCCTCCTGACTCCCATGTGTCCACCTGGTTCAGCTCCCCACAGACTGCTGCTCACACGAGGACCCTGCATCAGGACAGCATAGCACTGAGGACAAATACGCCAATGGTAATGAGGGCAAAGCGCAGCAACGACATGATACCCGACACAGGTCAACGTACCCAAGGGGTCCCAACTATGGCTTTCAAAATCAGCCGCCTTCCTGGCTCAATTAGGCAACCCCCACTTCACCACCCCAACCCCCAACCCAACACAAATGTGATTAAGTCCTAATCTAAGCCAAGAGACACCCCACAGCCACGTCCCACCCAGGGAACAGAAACATCTCACAAAGACCAGGGAGGAAGCTCAGGGACCTCCAGAAACATGTACCTATTCTCCTCCCCATAATGCTTCCTTACATCACTGCACTCAGAGCCTTGATGCAACATCTGCAAAATACTCAAGGTTGAATTTTGCTGTTGATGCAGCAGGTTCTTAAAGACCAGGCCTGCCCATCCTGCTGCCCCCCCCCTCATCCATTTGTCTTCTGTGATGCGGCTCCGATCTGCCTTCTCCACTCCTCCCATCCGTACAGATTGTTTGCCACTGGGATCAAAGCCAAGAGAGGATCTAAGAGCTAGCGGGACACATACCGTACACACACTGGGGCCATAGTCCAGGCTCGACAGCATCACTGCAAAGAGAGACTGAAAAACGTATCTTCTGTCTGTTCACCATAACGCCAATTTTATGTACAACTAGGGTCAAGTACGATTTCCCTTAGCAAATACAATGAACTGCATTCCACAAATCCCAATTTCTAGCATGCAAATGACAAAATTGGCTTGCACCTTTATGCAGTAGTAATAATAATAATAATAATTAGAAGACAAAGAAGAAGATTTAATCCTTTCATTTTTATATGAATAAAGCAGAGCCAGACAAAGTGAGGAAAATCCTGCCAGTCAGTCATAGGGAGGAATTAAATGTCAGGTCTGCTGACCTGCAAGGAAGCAGTAGATATAGGACCGGTCTTGGATTACAGCACATTATTTTCTTAATAGACTTACACATTAACTCAGAAGCAGAGAAGCCACGCACGTCAGATCTGGAAGTGAATCTAATTCCTGACAGTCCACTCCGGTTTATCGGCATGCCCATATTCTGTATGAGAAATTAATGCGACCAAGACCACTTGTAGTATATGTGGGCGGTTATCAACACTTGTGTGAGAATGTTCTATTATACATACAAATACAAAGTATGTCTGAAAATTAACACTTCAGACAGAGGTTTGCCACCCCATTTTTAATTTTTCAGGGCACCTTTAGGAGTAGATAGCCAACTACTTGGGGAGCTGGGGGGGTTAGTTAAAGAACACCAAGAAAATATGCAGAAAATCCATGCAGTTGAGTCTGACCCCACTGTTACAGGCCTGTCCACGAGACATAAGGGTGTACTGACACCAAGGGCGCTTTTCCACTGCACCAGGTACCGTACTTTTGGTATTTCGCAAAAATACGAAAAATACAGTACTTCAAGATGTTGGTTTTCCGCCGGTATAAAAACTGGTACCGGTGCCAAATGACATCACAACATGAGGCAGGGTATTTTGTATTGAATTCGAAAAATTGCTGTAATATGTTATAGGGCTGGGCAAGGTGCAATATTGACACCAACATTGTATGTTATGCGGACGCAATTCTTATTATGTTATTATATTATCATTAATATGTAATTCTGTACGACCATTACAGCACAGAGAGTTTAAGTTTGGCTAAAACATTTATACTCAGTCATAGAAAAAAAACATAGCTAGCATTACAATTTAAATTATTATTCCTTTTATAGATTATCGAATATGTTTCAAAAACAGTTTAATGTTTACCTTGACTCTTTTTGCATAAGCTCTGCATGCATTCTTTAAGACAATCATAATAATTTTCATCCTTGCTGGTTAGATTACTCCCAGACAGGTTTGTGAGAAATTTATAAAGTCCTTTTTGCTTTAAAAATACCCCATTTTTTTTTTACAAAAAAATCCACATTGTTATATTTACAACAATCATACTGTCCTTAATATATTAAATAAAATACTTTTTTAGTTTCTTGTCATTAGATCCTGATTTATTTGTATCTGTTCTTTTAAATATATATATATAAAAAACTTAATTTTCTGATGTAATTTGAAAATTGTGGCTGTATTGTGTTTCATTGGCAGGCTATTTGCATAACCAGTCAACAAAGAAAACATTTCTGGATACTGGAATTCAAACGAATGTCAATGGAAAAGGGTAAGTACCAAAAGTACTGTAACAAGAGTTCAGTACTTGATGTGGTGGAAAACTGCCTTAGGTGATCAGTACCGTGTCTGAGTACATATACACATGTACAATATAATGATCTGGACCTGGAAGGAAGGGATCAGGTAGGCTGTACAGATTGAGAAGCTACAAACTTTTAACAAACACTGAGGCAAAGGGATCACTTAGGTCTACAGCAAAGGGGCAGTGTTTGCTGGAAATTTGGGCTGACGAGAGTATCCAGGAACAGCTGAATGCAACATCCAAAAGCTTAGAGATACAGTATTTGGCAAAATACAGGATTATCTTTATAAGTGCGGCATGGTTAAATTAATATTACCATGTTGAATACGTAATAAATCAATAAGATGGCCATGTGTCATTGCACCCAAAATGACTCCAAACAAGCCACAAAACAAGGAGATGAAGTCCATCGTGCTGTGCAATACCTATCTTCTTCCTATTTTTTTCTCAAATACAAAAAGATGCACGAGAATGAGTAAGGCATGCTCGGGCCCAGAACTTTAAGCACAATGCAAGTACAGACCAGTGGGGTGCGGGAAGGAGGGACAATCGTGCTTGGGCACAGTACGAGGCAACTTGATCAAGTCTGAGTACGCCCTAACAGAGGGGAGCACAGGTCTCAATCCCCCAGTGCTAGTTTCTACCAGCCTGGTTTGATCCATCTGCCAGGGCAAGCAGGAACTATGACCATAGATGAATAAGCACCCCCCCCTCCCCGCCAGGAGAGACAAACCCAAGTTACAGAGCTCTGGTTTCAGTCTCTGCGAGGTGACTGAACAAAGCTGAGCATAAACCGAGCACTAATTCTCGAGGAAGCAATTAGGCAGAGCAAGACACCTGATTAATCAGTATATCCCAATTCAAGGTGCAATGAAACCTTAATGCTTCTTTAAAAAGCCAAACAGGTAGGGTATTTTTTTAATCCAGTACTGGGGGGACTTTCTCCCCACCAGGTCTTATAGGGCAGAGTGTACACACAGACAGCTCAGCTAACCAATCAGACTGTGAAGAATGTGACATCACCAGTAGCTATGGGCCCAATCCAAGTCAAGTCCATCAAGTGCATCCTGAAGCCTCAGGCTGAGCAGTCTTATTCCACTGAACACTAGCTTTCATCTGCTTCAACCTTCAAGCCTGTGAGCACAGGAAATAACATCACAGCCAATGAAAGGGGGCCCATCAGACAGCCTCCTCTCGTCATTCCGGGCTGAGCGGGGAGCCGAGTGCAGCGACGGCTGGTCAATTTCCAGATCGAATTACCCACAGTGCCAGACTACTATTACCACCATATGACTGACGCTGCCATAAAAGCCATGCACTCCATTTAAAGACAAGCCACTTCACAGACTCTTTAGGGGCCCTGGTGCAACACCAGCCCTATCACTAGCTCTCTGGCACTGTTAATCTGTCAAGTTTTGTACTTTGTCCATCGGTATGGAAATGGGGGGGAGATGGCTGGGTGTGGGTGTAGGCTGAGCAGAGTTTGGAAATAAATGTGGTACTTAGGGAGGGAACAGGTTTAGGGCCCTGAGCTGCCAGTCAGTACGTTTACATACATACTAAGAAAATCAAATTATTGAGTTAGTCTCACTAAAACTGCACTTTTAAAAGTATGACGGTCCGACTGATATCAAAGTTGGACTAAGATACACAGATAATGCGATTGGGAGTTGATTTACTCTTGCATGTATATGTTCAAACTGGCCTAAGTGCTCTGCTCATGCTCCACCGTACCCCCCTGGTAATAACAGAAGCAGCTGGTACTCAAAAGTAGTTTGGAGCATAGGACAGAATGTACAGCATGTACAACACTGAAAAGCTGTCCAATTAATTGCTCAACTAAATGGGGCCTTTCCACTGCACCAGATTCTGTGCTTTTAGTACTTCAAGAAGGTACCAAGGTGCTTCAAGGTGCTGGTTTTCTACTGGTGTAAAAACTTGTATTGGTGCAGAATGACATCACAACATGAGGTGATGTGTGATATTAATACCAACATTATGTTATGCACATCCAATACTTACATAGCTAGATTAAGATCAGACTCTTTCAATACCATGCTGTCATAGTATATTATACAAAACTTTATTTCTTGTTATGCTATCCTTATCTTGTTGTATCTCTTCTTTCAACCGAATCGCAATTAAAGCTTGTGTAACATCATTTGTCCACGTGCCCAACATTATTTATTTATATTATTATTATTATTTTATGTCTGAGACCCAATAGGTCAACCAGCAAAAAGCCCAATACTAACAAACTGAATTGAGCAATAATCGCCACCTATTGTATTGGAGTCAAACATACTTCAGCCAATAAATCAATTCCCCTCCCATGAATTTATACTGGGACTGTACTCCGACCAAACGGCATAGTCGAGCTATAACCAAAGCTCGACATAGCTGTATGTGTGTAAACATACTGACTGAAATACATTCATTAAAATCAGCAGCATTTTCTCCCTCTCCACTCTCTACAGCAACACCTCTCTCAGTCTTCCTATTCTTTTGAGGCCAACAAACCTGCCATGGCCACTTAGGGTGCTTTTCCACCACATTAAGTACTGTAGTTTTGGTACCATTCTTTTGGTTTTCCATTGACTTTCGGTTGAGTACCAGTACCAAAAGTACTTCTATGGGGTACTTTTTTGGTATTTCGGCACTTTGGGGTGTGACTTGAAATGCTTTCTTTCTCAATATAGTTTTCTCTTTAATATAGCTGAGTAGCGATGTAACAACTGCATGTGCATAACATGCAGTGTTGATATCGATATTAATTAATATCAATTAATATATTAATATCAATTAATTAATATCAATTAATATCACCAAGCCAAATAATATACAGCCAAAAAGACATTCTTTGAATTCAGTACAAAATACCTGGTACAACACCTTGAAGAACCATACTTTACATACTTTCTCAAAATACCAAAAGTACGGTACCTGGTGAGGTGGAAAAATGCCCATAGGATGTACTCACACTAGCCAATCCGTACCATGCCAAAGCACATTGAAAGTCCAGTTCGTTTGATTAGTGTGCTTTCTCCTTACCATGTCTGGGCATGGTATGCTTAACCATGCCCTAGCCCTCTTGGATCAGTTGGGCTGGGGCATGGTACAGAAGTAGTGCGACCGCTAACCGTGCCCAGGTACATAACATCAATGATGCGGACGACACATACGTGACCAAACTCATCAATGTTACCTTACACTGTGAAATAGACAAGAAATTGCAAACAGATAATAGAAGCGTCCATAAACATTACAGTAGTTTCTTCTGCTCAATAAACATTAAATTCCCATGCACTGCATTATGCTTGATTATGTAATTGCTCAAAACACAGCATAGCATAATAAACTAGCATCTGTACCTACAGTTTAATGTTAACATAGCCTGTTTGCTGTATTTTAAGATCTTGCTATAAGATCCCTTACATAAATCACTGATTTGTAGCTAGCATGACTGACTTGTAGCTGACATTTTTATATTCTATATATGATGCATGCAATTCTGACATAGGTTTGAACCACTGTAGAAACTCAGTTATACCCTATTAGGTGCTTTCACACTGCCGGAGCTTTTTTATGGAACAAGAACCCTTTTCCAGAACCAGGAACTTTTGTCATGTTCTCACACTGCCCAACTGTAGTTCCTCAGAAGTAATCAATCAACCACAGGAACTTACTGCTGATACTTCCGGGCCAGAAGTGGTCCAAGGTTGACAGCGTGTTTATAATTTATTTATACATTTAAATAGGAATCGAGCAAGATGCTATACATACTCCACACTAGAGGTGTGAACCTTCACTGGTCTCACGATTCGATTCGATTATCATGTCAGCGATTCAATTCAATATCTTGATGCATCTCATCAATTTTTCTACATTACTTCACATTATATTTTCAAATACAAATACAAGCAGTGAGATGCAAGCTCCCGTTTTTATATAACCTGAAAATGTAAACAAAAATTGTGACATTACATTAAATTGCAAACAGAAACAAAGAATATGGACATAGCTTATCAAAATGTAAACAGAAACTGTGAGCTACCCACATCTCGGAAACAAACATGGCTGCCTCCATGAACATGCTACTGAGTGTTGTTGCTTTATATTTTAGCAGATTTGGAGTGAGATTATTTTTTCTGAGAGACAAACAAACAAGAAACACGATCTAGTCAAACCGCATTAAAAGCTTTATAAAATATTTTAGCACATTCATAACGATACTCTTTTTTCGAGAGGCAAACAAACTACAAATGAACCAAAAACACTAACAAGTAAAAAAATCATATTGCCTGATAGGATACTGTTTATGGTCATGATATTGTATTCTCTAAATCAAACACGTGCAGTTACATTTATAACTATTAATACATTTAACAAAACAAATATTTTAAAAATAGAATTACTGTTGAGTAGGTGTGCATGTGTCAGTGTTTGGTGTGTGAATGTGTCCTGCGATGCTTCCTGGATAGGCTATGGACCCCCCGCGACCCAGTAGGATAAGCGGGTTGGAAAATTAATGGATGAAATTACTGATGAGTGTGTAAGCCTCCATGTTGAAATTACATCACAGGGGCAACTTGGACAACAAAATCTTTTCCGAAGATTTCCGAAGGAAAGTACGTTTTTCGCGACGTTTCGTGATGTTGTTTTCATCCAAGTTCTGACTTGGAGAGAAATAATCTAAAGCACCATTACTCCTACACGGAGCAGCGCTGTACTCTGATTAGGTAGCCACAGTCACTACCGGAACTACTTTTTAACTACGATTTTTATGCCACTGCCAGGAAATCACCAAGCAATGTCATTATGATATAATCGATTATGTTCTGTCACTGCATCGATGCAGATTTGTCCATGTCCACACTAGGTACTATTCAACTTTGTGTGAAATTGTGTGTGAAGTCTAATCTACGAAATTTTTGCATTTCTCAAGCTTATTTAGCATAAAGGTTCCAGTTCTTGTTGTATGGTATAAAAGCGACTCAGAAGTGATAACGAGCTACAAAAGAAAGTGCAGGGACTTCAGTGTGAAAGGACTTAATGTCTGTAATAATGTAATTAGAACTGACACTAGAGGTGGGCGATAAATCGATTTTATCGATTAATTAGAATTTACAGGTTAGAACAATGTGTTTTTATGAAAATAGATTTTATTACTTATTTTACACACAAGCGCCAAAAGCGGAACTAATGCGACACACCGTTCTTCACAGGTACATTAGCACAGCACCCAAACACTGTAGCAGATTCACAAACAACATGGCAATGGTTTTGTTTTGCGCCGTCGGACACAGACCAAACAAGAACTCCTTGCAAAGTCCGTTTAAAAACTGTTGCAACCAAAGGAAGCAGCACGATAAATTTATTCCAGCAGCTAAAGCAGAGGCACACAGTGGAGTGGGAGAAGTGCAGCTCCCAGTGAAATGAAAATACCCACAGCACCAGCACAACATCCAAAGTTAAGCAAGCAATCGTCCCAGATAGGTGCCACATGATAAGAATGGGACACGGTGGAAGGCGATAACAAACACTGTTGCGATGTATATTGCAAAAAACATGGTGCCCATACATACTGTGGAAAAGCCAGGGTTAATTAACATGCTAAATGTTTTTACAAGTTTCTAAAAGTGTTTACAATGGCGTGTTCTGCCATCTCACTTACATCCATCTTTTTTGGCTTGTCAGATTGCACTTTAACCCTAAAGTAAAAAAAAAAAAAACAAAGTCAAAACTTGGTTTGGACCATTTATTGGTCATCTGTACTTTGAGTTTGAGTAGCGAAGGGGAAAATCGATTAAAATCGAAAATTGGATTTATTGTGAAAAAAATTGGCGATTTCGCCCAGCTGTAACTGACACTGAAGAAATGTAATATCGAACAGCTTTCAAAAATGTGGTACCACCGTACCTTTTCAGGACCTGTGTCCCAAGCAACACTAATCTGCACAAACACTCCTATTTGGTATCTTCTTACTGGTGCAGCTTGAATAAGTAAAAATGTGATTAATTGGTACTTTATTGATCCCCGTGGGGAACTTGTCTTTACACCTGCCTCAACTTGCTCTTTGTGGAGTAAGTTGTCCGCAAAGGGTGCCCAGGGAGCTGGGGGTTAAGGGCCTTGCTCAAGGAGCCGCAGACGTGCTGAGGCTGTGTTTGAACCTGTGACCTCATGCTTGTAGGCAACACAGGCTTAGCCCACTGAGCCACACGCTGCCCCCATACTTGACAAGTGTGTGTATGTGTTATCAAGCCCAAAATGACTCAAAATAAGGCACAAAATAAGGACATTAATTATGAATTCCATTCTGCTGTGCAATAGCGCTTTCCCTCCAATGTTTTCTTCAACACAAAAATGTCGCACGGTGATGACAAAAGCATGCTTGGGTCAAGTGCAATGTGAGCACCGACTAGCGGGGGGAGTGAGGAGGGGGAGCAATTGTGCTTGGGTATCGTACAGAACAACCAGGCTAAGTGTGAGTCTTTAGAGGCATACGCCATCTGAGTGAGGAGGACCATGAGAAAAAGGAGGCAGTCGGTTTGAACGTGGCCACTAAGGCTGCTTTGGTCTGTGCCTTGTTTCTGATACAAACAGGTCAGACACACACATTCCTGAAAGGGGTTCACCTTGAGCTTTCATCTGTCGCATGCTCTCTGAGACACATACACATTTACATTTACAGCATTTGGCAGACGCCCTTAGCCAGAGCAACTTACATAAGTGCTTTAAGATACTACCCTGAATTTTCCCGGTACTAGCTTGATAAACCAAGTCCATGAATCAATCAAACTCTTGGGAAATGCAGGTTTTTTTTTTTTTTAAAGGAAAAGTATAAACCAGAAGTGATAGTTCAGTTATTTCTGGAAAAGATGTCTTTTAAGTCGTAGTTTGTATGCATTCAGTGACTCAGCTGTTCGGACATACACGCAGCATAAAAGCATGAGCGAAACCTTGAGAGGTACACAGCGTATCCTATGGCTTTACAAAATGGCGGTACCTTCCCACAACCATATTTGCACAGGCGAGGCACTCAAAACATACTATCCCAATTTCAGAATATGCACAGACTGGGGAATAAACTATCTTTTTTGAAGAACACAGATTCATGGCACTTATCCACTGTACTGATCTGATGTTACAGCACAATTTTAAGAATGGTCTCCAATCCACAGAGTATCAGGGCTTCAGAAGCTACATCAGATAAGACCCTCTCTTCCGCGGGACACACACATATACAACTTGCTGGATGAGCCACACGCACAGCCGTATTTGCTTCTATTTTTTTCTTTAAACAGTGATGTCTGATAAACAAGCTGGTCTGTCTGCTGCCGCACCCTGGTTTAGGAAACCATCTGTGAGGTCATGCACCCCCAGCAGAAGGTCCTGCATCATTTCCACTTCCACTGAGAATGATAAATACATAAATCAGAGCACAGTCAGCTTAATAAGGAAAGGAGAGAAAGGCATCTGCGACAGATTCGACCTGCTGCACGTGCCGTCCATTATGGAACGAAGGACCTTGCTATTGCAGCACAACATAAAGTACATGAAAGTCAAAGATAAGTTCTGTAATTAAAGGATCCTCCTCCCTACTGCCTCTGAGGATAAGTAACGATGGCACACTAATGCTGTTCGTCCAGCTTCCTCCCAGCACCAGCCTATAATCTGGCAGAGCACAAGGGTACCTGTGGAAGTTCAGTCAGTATCCAACAGAAACATAGATGTTAGAGATGTCACAGCTGTAAACGGGGGTTTGCGTAACAAGCACCCACTCCTAAAATTCATATGCCCATCAGAGGGGGGCAGCTTGAACCTCCGGCCACTGGCCATGCCATTCTCTGAGACCCTACACCAAAAGAGTGACCAAGATTCCAGGGCCACACTAAGGGTGTACTCACACTAGGCAATTCGAACCGCGCCCGAGTGCGTTTGACCACCAAAGCGCGGTTCGTTTGACT
>JABFDZ020000066.1:17627975-17657095 GCA_019775955.2 Pollimyrus isidori | reverse complement strand
ACGACGACATGGGGAGAACATGCAAACTCCACACACATGTGACCCAGGCGGAGACTTGAACCCAGGTCCCAGAGGTGAGAGGCAACAGTGCTAATCACTGCACCACCATGCCGCCCCCAGAAGTAGCTTTCCTCACGGTTTTTTCATTCTCGTATGATCCTTTCGGTCACCCCAGGGTCGATCTTAAGCGATGTTACTCAATGTGCAATACCAATGAAAATCAGTAGAGGGAGACACGTGTCGATTGTTTCTCAGTCTTTTTTCTAAAAATGTTCTGTACCAGATTCAATAAAACTATTATTTTCGTTTGACTTTTAATAAAATAGCGGATGTTATTGAACATGCATATTTAATAATAAGTTTCCAAAAGTACAGACTGTTTTCTATAGTAACGTAAATTAACGTAAAAAATAACTTTTTCTGAAAAACAACATACGTACAGTCGACGTTCCAGATTGGTGAATCTTACATTCGTGGTTTTATTTGCAGAAAAGCACATCAGATCTCCCCCGGCACTGACCGATCCTCTTCTGCACTTTAAAGCGACCTAGCACAGCTTCCAGAGGGTCCACACCCAGCGACTCCCACAGCCAGGCTCGCTTCTCCAGCGACAGCCAGCACAAGGAGCTGCTGGAGACTTCCGGAGGTGTGGCCCCCTCCTGGCCCCAGCCCTTCTTCCTACGCTGCTAAGGAGGCCCCAGTATGGTGGGGCAGGGTGGTCCTGCTGCGGGCCTCCTGCTCACAGCAGATCCTGCTCCAGGGGCTCACACAGCTGCTCGCCCTGCTCTGTTTGGGCCGCCAACCCGCCGAGCTCCTGGGCCAGCTGGGCCTCCAGTGCACGGTATGCCTCCCGTTGGCCACACAGCGCGACCCCCTCCTCTTGCAGCCCACGACGTCTCTTAGCCAGCTGGGCCTCCAAGCTGCAACTGGCTTCCTCACAGCCAAGCAGCGCCGTGTTACGGCCCCGTGATGCTTCCTCCGCTGCCTTAGCCAGGCACACCTGTCGGTCGTACTCTCGTTCCCCGCTGCCCCAGCTCCTGCCGCTCTTGCTCCGCGGACTCCCCAGCTGCTTCAAGTCTTGATGCTCCTGCTCCCGCTGCTCGTCACGCTTATGATACTCTTCAGCGAGCTGAGCCTCCCAGCTGCGTTACTCCACTTCCCGGTCCAAGAGAGCAGCCTCCGTCCGCTGCCTTTGCTGTGCCACGGCTTCTTCTTACTGAGGAGTGGGGAGCCCTTGATGGCCGGCGAGTAGCCGGAGCCCGTTGCGGTGCCTGCTCTGGTGTGAGCTTCTGGGCAGTGGCGAGCCCCGTGCCCTCCTCTCCCGCAGCACCAGCAGATGAGCTCTCTCCTGGGGTGACTTCGCTTCTCTGCTTTCTCAAGGTCTGACACGCTGGGTCAAGCTTGTGGATGATGATGATCAGCACCTGCTCCAGCCGTGCCAACAGGATCACTTCCAGGATCCCACTTCTGACACCAGTGCGGCGTGGGGCCGACCGAGCATTGCAGGAGCAGAGACATGGAGACTTGCTTGCTGGGGAAAACACGCTCTTTATTAGCAGTCCTTAAAAGGACTACAACAGGCACCCACGAGCACCCAACCAAAGGGCCAGATGGGAAACACAAAAGTTGTCAGACGCCAAACTACAAGATGCACACACGGTGGGAGATTTACACGAGCTAAATACACACGAGGATAGGACCAGGTACATACAAGACACAGGCAAACACACATGCGACAATAGGGAAATGCAACCATTAACATTAAACAACACCAACAACACAACAAGGGCTATCTACAGTTGCACCTGGGATGCTGGAACATGCGCCCCGTCGGTGCTACAATATATTTACTACCCAGATAAACAGCTTTAAACTTTTCCTTTGACTGCCTAAAACATTTGCACAGTACAGGGTGCCCATAAAGTCTCTTTATGATTAAAAAAAAATATTACAGAGGCAAATGAAAAGACAGATGTGGAAATTATTACAAAAACAGACGTGTCTATTTGCCTCATGTAATACACCATTAGTTACACGAAGCACATCAGGACTGTACTCAATTTCTTGCCATGTTGGCTGTATCATACCCTCATCAATGGTGGCAATGGCATCAGTGATCCTCTGCTTTAGATCAGTAATGTCCCATACTTTTGTTTGCAATGTGATTAAAAACTTTGATAGCTACTGAGTACATAGAACAAATCTGATGAAGATATCTCATCAATTGCCTTTGTAATACATTTTTGAAATTGTAAAGAGACTTTATGGACACTCTATACTGTAATGATCAATCACGCATAAAACTGAAACCACTGACAAGTGAAGTGAATAAGATTATCTTGTTACAATGGCACCTTTCAAGGATGTTATTATATCTTAGGCAAGTAAACAGTAGTTCTTGAAGCTGATGTGTTGGAAGCAGGAAAAATGGGCAAGTGAAAAGATCTGTAAAAATTCTGTCACGGGCCAAATTGTGATAGCTAGATGATTGGATCAGAGTATCTCAAAAACAACAAGTCTTGTAGAGTGTTCCCAATATGTAGTGGTCAGTATCTACCAAAGGTGGTCCAAGGAAGGCTAACTGGTGAACCTGCGATGGGGTCCTAAGTGCACAAGGCTCACTGATATGTGTGGGGGGAAAAAGGCTAGTCCATCTGTGCTGATCCCATAGGAGAGCTACTGTAGCACAAAAGTTAATGCTAGATATGATAGAAAAGTGTCAGAGCACACAATGCGTCACAGCTTATTGTGTATGGGACTGTATAGCTGGAGACCAATGAGAGTACTCATGCTGACCTCTGTCTACCACCAAAGCACCTACAATGCACACATGAACATCAGAACTGGACCATGGAGCAATGAGAGTACGTGGCCTGGTTTTCTGTTACATCATGTGGATGGCCAGGTGTCTGTGTATGTTGTTTACCTGGAGTAGAGATGGAAATTGGATGCACTATGGGAAGAAGAAAAGCCGATGGAGGCAGCGTGCTGCTCTGGGCAATGATCTGCTATTAAACCATGGGCCCTGGCATTCATGTGGATGCATTTTTGACATGTACCAACTACCTAAACATTGTTGCACACCAAGTACAAGCCTTGGTGACGTCTGTATTCCCTGATGGCAGTGGTCTCTTTCTGCTATGGCACTGCCGAATGTTTTTTGAAGAACATGAAAAAGAGTTGCTCTCCAAATTTCCTAAATTTCATATTAGTATTAAAATGATTATTAAAAGTTATTTTATATAAAAAAAAAAAAGAGTGGGATTTATGTTGGTTTGGATACGCCACCCATCTGTGTCCCTGCAACCAACCACACTCACATTTAAGCTGTCACTCGAACTGTGGAATCGCATGTTTCTTGCAGTAATTTTAATCTTTTCAGCACCATTAATTCAGCATTTTTAATAACAGACCCAAATATTATTCACAAATGTTCACATTTGGAGATCATCTGCCCCTATCCCTTGTAAATGTGATGGGGTGACTTTATACATAGCATGCAATTGTCATACAGGGTCCAAATTTGAATATGTCAAACCAGATGTTTTAAAAGCTTATGTCTCTAATGGAAGGCTCACTATTGCAGAGGCATCATGCTAACCGAAACATTCCCTTCATTACTGTCCTCTCCATTAAGCATTGAAAGCACTAATTAAAATGGTCTGGATTGCATAGTTCTGTTATCCTTTTCAGCTTTAATTGTCATGCTGTTATCCCCCATAGCTGTAAATGTGCTGCAGGGGGCAGGTATGCAGGGATATATGGTGCTGCTGTTCCATTCTACACTTCACTATCTATGTCAACATACTATGCATGATATCCTAACACATCACTTGTGATACCCAGAACATCATGCATATCCCAAAACATCACACATGATACCCTGACACATTGTGCATTCTGCCAATGCTTTTGCACCCAATGAGAAATCTGGACTTTTAGTAAATGAACAAGTCAGTTTGTTTTATATTTAGTTAATATTTAGTTAGCTTAACTGGTTACCTTACTCTGTACAAATGGAAGAATTCTGTTCCCTACTGTAATTGTCGGATTTCTCTGGTCTTTTTGCAGATTCATTAATGAAGTTAATGAGGTAATACCAGAGTCGTTCATAATGTTGAGATCCGATTGTTAAATCTGTCCTGACTGTCCTACTTGACAGTCCTTTGACAGGGGAGAGTAATTTATAAAAAGCTTATTTAGAAATCCTTTCATAGCCTGTCATTTGCACTTGGCCGTGGACTAGGACGTGGTGGTACGGATGAGGCTTGCAGCCTATCGCATCAGTTCATGTTTTACCTAAGGTATAAAAGTGTCAGAAAATTAAAAAAACACCCTTTTTGTCACCTTTGCTGTGATTCTGAGTTCACAGCTGACGGGCAGAAAAACTGCATGGAAAAACTGAAATCTATGCAATATATCTGGGATTTTATTAAGTGTATAAATAACACAAAGCTTTTACTTGGCTGTAAAATATTTATGTGGACGATCAAGAGATACACATAGTGGTCGTGAATCGAGGCAATGATGCCATTGCCGGGGAAATCACAGAAAGGCGATAAAATTATTCTGACACGATGAGGTCGGGTGAGGTTATTTTCCACCATAACGATCATTTTAATTAATCAGGAGAGTACTGCAATGAAGAGTGGGGGGGGCTGCAGGGCTGCTCCCTATGTGTGCTAGCTGGAAATGTACAAGAAAAAGCTCATTTACACAGTGTGCCCTTAAAGGAAAGGCTAATTTATCACTCGGTCCACTTAACTCATCCTCCCACTTGCCAGCCAGGCTGTGGCCCTTCATTTCATAGGAAGCCTCTTGCTTCATATGCGTTACCATGGCCTTCAGTGCCGGATATTCACTCCCAGCGATGTTAAGACTGTAAAGCTTGGAACAGCACAATAGCTGATGTGTTGTTGTTGAATAGCTTTATCATCTGAGCTTTCAGGCTGCCGAGGTGTCCCCTTGACCTCAACAGTTTGAACAGTTTAAGTGTGGGGTGGCTGGAGTCACTGGAGATCCTGAGGGCTTGGGTATTGCACCTTATGAAGTAAATGTCCTGCAAGACTGGTAAGGCGTTCCTGATGGTGCATTCAAACAAGCGCATCATCCGTTGCAGGGCCTCTCATTCCTGTATGGTACAGTATCCATACCAGGCTGTCATCTCTATAACTCCAGAGTAGAAGTGTTCTAAAGTGGAGGGAGTAGCCTTGGACCTCCTGAGTCACCTCAGGTGGTAGAGGCACTGTCTGGCTCTGCCAGTGAGGAAGTCTGTGTGAGTGCTCCAGGTGAGGTCCTGAGTGATGTGGTATTTAAAACACCTCACCCTCTCCGGTGGGGATCCTCTCATCATTTTGGGAGATCCGGCCCACCACTACTGCGTTTTCATTAAATTTCACAATGAAATTGGTGTCGTTTCTAGCCACGCAGTCAGAGGTGTTAAGGTGGTACTGATAAGGACTCAGTACACAAAGGGGCCCCTGTGCTGAATGTGTGTGTGTCGGAGAATACATCACTCATTCTCACTGTCTGTAGTCTCACTGTCAGAAAGTTCTGAATCTATTTGCAGAGAGGTACTGGTCATGGGGTTTTCCTGAGAGGGTATGGGGGTCATGGTGTTAAAGGCTGAACTACAGTCAATGAACATTAGCACATGAGCAGTCTCACATAATTTTTATGCCCCCTGTCAAGGTGGTTCAATGTGGTATGTAGGACCTGAACAATGGCATCTCTGGTGAATCTGTTTTTCCAACAGGCAAACTAGTGGGTCAAGAGAGGAAGGGAGAGTTGAGCAGATGTGGTCTGGATGAGTGCTTCCTCGACTCAGGGCCACTGGACGGTAGACATTCAGACCAGTCAGGTAGCTGGTCTTTGGGCTGGGATATACTTCACTTGAGGTGATGTGTCTGTAACACGACGTGTATGCTACGTAAGCAATTTACTGATTAGATTTGCACGCATAGTTTGCATCTATTTGGGTGTCAAACTTCAGTCCTAGAGTTTTTTGAGTTTCCCCTCATTTAACACACCTGATTCAACTCCTTGTGCTAATTACCATACAGCTCTTGAGCTGAATTATTTGTGGTGGAACAAGGAAAGAACTAAGCCAGGGTTCTTCAAATCTGAACATTGATTCCATTGTTTTCAGTTCTCTCAGGCAGTTAGTTTAATAATTCTGATTGGTCAGAGGCTTCACATCTGACTGACAGGTAAAGGAAGGCTGGAAAACCAGCAGGGCTTGGCCCTTGAGAAGCGTGATTTGAATGACCCTGAACTAAGTTATACAGGGTTCTGGCCCTCCAGGACTGGAGTTTGACACTCCTGATTTAGAGGACTATGGTCATATCCACCAGGGGGTGGTGGGAGAAAGCCATCTTGGTCAGTTCCTACATTTGCAGTTTTGTTTGTCTTGTTCCCTGGTCCCTGTTGATGGGTTTTTGGTTTTGTCTTCCAGGTCTCATCTCAATCGCCGCCTCTTCTGGGGCGCGCCCAGGGGGGCACCTTTGGGAGGGGGTGTCTTGTCATGACCCGCTCCGAACGATCCTCATGTGTGCCACGCCCACCTTGTTACCTCTCGTTTTCCCTGATGGTTCTCACTTGTTTTGTATTTCCGCACGCCTGTTTTGTGTATTTAAGTCTGCAACAGTGTAGGTCTGGCAGACTTAGCATTGACGTTGTCTCGCTGTCAGTCTACCGTTTGTCATGTGCTCCAATAAAACCCTGTTTGCCTGTATTCCTGGCTGGAGTACCCTCTTTATTTCGCTCACCTGCCGACAGGCATGACACATATATATTCATGGGTGATTTAAATAGGATGAAAATGATGATCAGCTCAGAGGGTATGCAGAAATGTTTGCATCAGTGGTAAACTTTAAACTGTTAAACATATACTAGTTAATCCTGAAAATGAGATGTCATTAAAATTACACAACTTGCTAAGTGTTGTTTCCTACAACAATACAAATGTTCTAGCGAAATGTAAACCCCACGCTCTTTCAGAGTTTAATCACTAACATTTACAAATTCTGGAACTGTATTGGAAAATAATGTTGCTTATTAAAGTAGGCAAGTCAGAATTCCAAGTACTTTGCCATAAAATTTTGAAGACACTGTACGCAGAGGGACACAATAGCGCCCACAGTATTTTCTCTCTTGCCTCTTAAAGTATACAGTTCTTTCAGCCACTCATTCTTAAACAAATCAGATGCTACTTTTATGGTAACGGTACCATATATAAATACAGTCCCATGACCAAAAGTGACCATACTGCCACCCCAATTTTTGTTGGTATGTCAAGTCTTTGCGTAGGTGCTCAGACGATGTGTGGAATGAATGCAGAAAACACCACGTGGCAGCCATGATGTGTATGCGCTGTGAACATTGAAAATAAATTGGCTCTTAGGCATAGGGGCAATGATGGATTTTTTTGAGACGTGGGCATCACAAACTGGGCTAAGGTGGCGTTAATGATGGTGGAGAATACTGAGGCTAGCTGATCAGTGAAGACCCATAACACACAACCCGACATGCTGTCAGGCCCTGCCCCCGTATTGCAGTTAGTTGCTCTCAGAGCCCTCCTCTCACTGTGTTCAGAGCCCTCCTCTCATTGTGTTCAGAGCCCTCCTCTCGCTGTGCTCAGAGCCCTCCTCTCACTGTGCTCAGAGCCCTCCTCTCATTGTGCTCAGAGCCCTCCTCTCACTGTGCTCAGAGCCCTCCTCTGGCTGTGCTCAGAGCCCTCCTCTCATTGTGCTCAGAGCCCTCCTCTCATTGTGCTCAGAGCCCTCCTCTCATTGTGCTCCAAGAGGGACAGCAGTTCCAGCTCAGCATGGGTGGGGGGGGATGCCACTCCAGCCAACAGGTCAGCACTCACGTTATTGACATTCCTAAATTTATTCCTAAATTTCCTACTGGATAAATAAAGTATCTATATCTACATCAAAGCATTTAGGTCATTAGCTAGTTCCAGGTTAGCACTCTCCCAGGTGCGAGGCTTATAGTCTGTGTTGTGTATATAGTCTGTGTCCACATGCATTTGGTGTCCCTATGTGGGAGATGTGACTCCGCTTTGTCTCTGTATCGGCTCATAGTTTCTTGGAAGTCGACTGAAACATTTCCCAGTACAGATCATGGAGCGCATCCTGCAGCGCAGACTCTGATTGGGCTGGAATGCCTCTTGACCTCTCTCATCACTGGAGCCGCCAGGACAGTGTCCAAACACAGGGATGTCATCTTTTAATCACAGCATTATAGTCCATAAGATCTCCACTTCTGCCACCTGCTCGTTTTTTGAGGTTCTGTCAAATGAAGTGAGGGTTTCCACTGAAATGCAGGTCTGGCCACACCGAAAACTCTTGCTTTGTAATGAGTTGACCCCCAATGTCATTCATCAGACATGCACTGTAATCAGCTCATTGTGGCGGCCACTGTTACTCCGCACATTAAGTCATCACACCATGTTGCTGATACACCGGCCTTGCCGCTGGCACCCTCACACAATTGCCTTGCTAGGCTCGTTGCTTCTCACTAAACAGCCTTGATGTGTCATTGGGCAGCCCCTGTCCATCGGCGGCCTGCTGACGGCCTGCCCTTTCTTGTCCTGCTTGATTACTGGTCTACAGCTGTGCCGGCAGCTGGCTCCGGAAAACCCTGAAAGAGAGCAGGCAGAGCTATTTTTGCCCCTGGTGATGACAGGCTGGTCAATTGCAGCAGAGACCTGAGAGACCTTCGTGCATTCTTTCAGTGGGCAGAGGAGCGTGGCCGGCGTGTGGGAGGAGGGAGACAACGAGCTGCTCCCGTGCCACACGATGCCCGTACGCCACCACTTGCAGCCACAAGAGCGATGACAAGTATGCCGCTGTTCCGGCAACCTCCCCACGCCACCCCGCCCCACCCCTAGTAGCGTGCTGGAGCCGGCTGTTATTTCAGATGGCATATTGTCCACAGCACAATTCTCCTGGTAAGGCTCAGTTCATGACGGTAGCCTGCATTGCAACACGCACACTGCTGCCGATGACGGCACTGGTGACCACGGAGGTTGTGGGAGACCCAGGAATCCGGAGGCCAGGCGAGTTCTGAGCCGAAATAGGACTGCATGTCAGCAGCCCTTCCATGCCAGACCCCAAGAATCCAGCTCATTGGCGTGTGTATCTGGCAAACGCGTCATGCCCGCAGCAGCTGGGACCAATGGGCAGGTGTCAGTTGGATACCCCTAACAATACTGTCCCACCCGCACCTCCAACTGCACCTGTTTGCTCCGGAACTCTGACAGCTTCTCATGGAGCTGTGTCATTTGGCTGCTCTGACAAGGCGTGTGGGCCCGGCACCTGACTGCAGCCATTGTGGGCGGGGGGAACAGGGTGCTTTCTGGGCAGAAAGAGCTGAGAGCCAGTGCCAAGGCAGTAGGATGGCAAGCATCGCTTTGCACTGTCTGATCGCGACTGACCGCACGATGCAGAGGCAGTGTATGAAGAAACACGGCATGGGCGTGGCTTCGGGTGACGTGTGAAAGGGGGCCGCCAGACTCCCTGGCTCGCGTGCGGCTGAATATGCTCCCGTTCCTGTGACTTAATGACACGCGGAGCGACACAGCATGACCGGCCAGTTCCCGTGTTCTCTAGCATTAATAGCTACCTCCCTTGCATCTCGGCCTTGGTCCTGCTTACATGGGATCTAAACCCCCCCATCATCATATATCGGATGTCTGGTTATTACAGGAGCATGACCATGTTCCAGCCACTGGAGAGAGAGCAGTGGGACTGGCCAGCTCCCCGTCTTTGCTGCTGCCGTAGAAAGTCTCATTAACACAGGGGAACGTTAGGGTGCGAAGTGCTCATCTGAGAGGGATGACAGCCATGGCACCTCATCTAACGGCCACCCCGCGGTCACAGATGGGTGGAGGCCCCCCCCCTGCCAAAGTGACAAACTGCTCCACTGTCAGCAGTTTTTATTTAGAATTCTGCTAGGGGTGTCGCGGGGCTGATGAGCTTGAGCCAAAGCCTCAGATTCAGCACTTGTTTATCAATCCCCGTTTGCCACCATGCCTGAAACCAGAACCCAGATGTTACTGTGTTTCTCTGGAGATTTCAGAGCTCGAGTTCCACCTGCCCTGGGAATCAGTGGCACAGAGAAAGCCGAGGGCCAGTGCTGTTGGGCGGATGGTGGCCCACAGAACCTTGGGAGGTCCAACTCATCACTACATTTCAGTGCATCTGCTATAATTAGGCTTCATGATCAAGTGTCCCTCAGTACTAAGCCTTTGGTTTTTAATATCAATTTACTGCTGACCGGGTGGTTCTGGTACCATCTCCTGTGGTGAATTTTGCTTCTCACTGCAATCCGATAAAGACAGTTGGGTGTAGCATCCTCTTAGGCCATGTGTCTACAAGGTATTTGCTCCAACCTCTTGCCTCAGTGACCCAGTGGACTTTCGTCATTGGTTAAGCAGAGAGGAGTTACCCTCATTTCATGTCACAATCAGGAACTGCTTTTCTGGGACAAGAATGTTTTGCCATGTTACATTTGGCCAGTTAATCTTGTTAATGAGAATGAAATCAAACGTTCTTTTGAGATTGTGGTCCATGCTGACATGATTGCATCATGCAATTCCTACAGATTTGTCAGCTGCACATTCATGCAGCGAATCTCCCATTCCACAACATTCCATAGATGCTCTATTGTATTCAGATCCATTGACTAGGAAGGCCAATGAAGAACACCTGAACTCATTGTCATGTTCACGAGTCCCAATTGCAAAGACTTTTGCTTCGTGACATCACCAAACTGGAATCATCAGAAAATAGGTAAATTGTGGCCATGAAGGCATGTACATGGTCAGCAACAATACTCAAACAGGCCATGGCATTCAAGCAATGATCAATTAGTATTAACACACCTAAAATGTGCCAAGAAAACATTCCCCAAATTATTATAGCACCACCTCCAGCCCCGACTGTTAACACAAAGTAGTTTGGGTCCATGGATTCATACTGTTGATGCCAAATTCTGACTCAGGCTGTTTTTCTCTGTCCTCAACTGTCCAGTTTTGGTGAGCCTGTGCCCACTGCTCTGTTTTTGGCTGTTAGGAGTGGAACATGACATGGTCTTCTGCTTTTGTAGCTCATCTGCCTCAACGTTTGATCCGTGTTACATTCTGAGATGCTATTCTGTTCACCACAGTTGTGCAGGGTGGTTATCTGAGTTACTGTAGCCTTTCTGTAAACTGGAACCAGTCTCCACTGACCTCTCTCATCAACAAGGCATTTCCATCCACAGAACTTTTTGTTTTCACACCATTCTGACTAAACTCCAGAGACTGTTGTGCATGAAAATCCCAGGAGTTCAGCAGTGACAGAAATACTCAAACCAGCCTGTCTGGCACCAATAATCAAAATCATGGAAATGACATTTCCCCCCTTTCTGTTGTTTGATGTAAACATTAATTGAAGCTCTTGGCCAGTATCTGCATGATTTCATGGACTGCCATGAAGGTTGATTAGATAGTTGCATGAATAAACAGGTATACAGGTGTTCCTAATAATGTCCATACAACCCTGTCTTGAAATCCTCACAGGCCCACTGATAGGGTAAAAACCCAGGAGCCTACACGCTAGAGCAGGGGTCTCAAACTCCAGTCCTGGGGGGCCAGAGCCCTGTGTAGCTTAGTTCTCTCCCTGTTCCACCACAACTGATTCAGCTCAAGAGCTGTGTGGTATTTAGCACGAGGAGGTGCAAGGAGTTGAATCAGGTGTGTTAAATGTGGGGAAACCCAACTTTGAGTAGGGCTCAGGCAGCCCAGGACTGGAACTTGACACCCCTGTGCTAGAGGCAGTGTTGTGCCAGTTCACACTGAAAAAGAACCAGTTCAAAGTTCAATTCATTCAAATAAAAATGAACTAGTTCATGTTCATAGTTATTTTTTTTAATTTTGAAGTTCACAGCTCCTTTTTTTCAGTACATCTTCCTATCTGAACCTTCTTCAGTTTTCTCCTTCTATCTATCATATACCACTAAACAATCACAGACACGATTTTCATTAAAAAGATTCTGAGTCTTACCACTCATGTTATGCTAACAGAGATCTTTGTGCTTGTTTCTTCACACTCTTATACTCACTTTGTTAATGATTCTTTGGGCTCATCATTAGGATGAAGGGTTTCCCTAAATCTGCTTTGATGCTTTAACTCGATGTGTCGGTTCAAATTGGAGGCAGATGTGGCTGACGTTTAGACTTGTTTTTTCAAACCAGACGGGCATAATTTGCATATAAACGTGTGATTTTCCCAATCTAAATCTACACTAATTTCTTCAAAAAACAGACTCAAATGTTTAAAGGAACTGCCTTCAGCAGAAGCGACCAAACTCGAAGCACCAGCCATGCCAGCCTGTAATCAGCAAACTTTAAAACCGTCATAAAACGTGATCGGCCTTCAGTATCGCAGGAGCAAACGTCACTCACATTCACAATTTGTAAACTGATTCGTTCAGTTCAGCGTTCCCGAAAAATATGAATGTATTCAATGAACACCATACTCCAAACGCTTTGTGTGCTGTCCCAAGTTACTCAGGCTAAAGCCAGGCCAGATCTTAGATCCCTATGAAGGCAAATCAATACTCTCAGTGTTATAAAGGAACTAAGACCTATAAATCTTTCTGAGGAAAACTCAGTCCAGGGAATCTGCATGAAGGACATTAAATCTCCCATATTTAATGAGAGTGGCTGGATTAGTATGGAGATTATTGCAGCAGCTGGCAGAGGACAGGATTAGAGCTTGCAGTAATTGAAATGATAGCTAATTAAATGTCATTATCTCGGTATGCTGCTGCACGGCACTCCTGTGAAAGACACTACTGGGAGCATTGGTGCAGGGAGTGCATTTGCCCTGCTGGTGATAATGCTTATTTCGGACCCTGGAGCAGCAAGCATTGGGAAAACAGCCCACAGAAAATGAAGACGTGAGAGCAGCATGGATTAAGCCTGGATCCAATCCAGCCACAAATCAGCACCGCATTGAGCTGTAAATGCATGTGTGTGTGGTAGTCGAGGAAGCCAACCCTCCATTGTTTAACACTCCAGGAGCTGTTCACAGGCTGGAGCTGGGGGGGGTCCAGCATGAGGGGCACCCACCTTACTGAGAAGCCTGTCTGTTCTCTAAGCCACCTCCTGCAAAGCCACCACCTTAAAACCCAGCACTGTGCTTTACTGATGTATATGCGGATATTTCTGACATTATTCATATTTCTGACGTTAATGATATTACTGATGTATGTGGTGATATCACTGATATTAGTGACATTACTCATGTCTGTGCTGATATTACTCCCTTAATATCAAACAGGGATCTTTTTCATACAATGATCTTGCTTACAGGTTAGAATCCTGTCTTGGTTGCCCTGTGCCGCTTGGGTTTGGATGGATGGATAGTGGACAAGTTGTTCACACCCTGTTTTCATTCTACAGATCCAGGAAGGAGCCTCTGCCTTCCTAATGGGGGCGCTAATCTCCTCTCCCCTTAAGTCCCCACTCACATGGTGCTGTGCGTCTGGCAGTGGCTGAAGAGTCGCTCCGTCTTGGCTGCTCTGGCCTATAGATCACCCCGGCATGCCTCCCCAGCACTTCATCCATATTTTATCATCACCGACGATACCTCTGGAAGCGGAAGTTAGTTGCGGGGCCACAGGGCGAGAGTATCTGTAAACAACAAACACTCGCCATTGCATAACACCCCACGGGGGACTGGGGGGGTAATCCTGCCTTCGCTGATGAGGCAGTTAAGCACCGTCTTGGGGAGGGGGTGGCTAAGTGACTCTCAGCCGCTTGCCGCTAATGAGACAGCAGCGTGAATGAGCTGAAGCGCAGTTGCTATAGATACGAATGCCTAGCCAAGCAGACTGACGGCGTGGGATGGCAAGACAGGGCCCGGATGGAGAGGCCACCCGAGCTGGCCCCCATCCACACACTCGCGAGTGGGTAACCGCCAGCCGGACGAGCAGCGGACATTCCTGTGCTCCAGCAGCTCAGAACGACCATGGCGGGACAGGCAGCGGCATGCTGCGCACAGCATAGTCAGTCTATCAATCTGCACGCTTCACCCCCAGGCCAGGCAGGCCCGTGCTCACCCTTTAAGGCGAGTAGCCAGCTGCTGCAATGACCACTGGAAACCTGCAATTTTGGTCACTACCTGACTGGACCATCTTCCTCACCATCCAATGACTGGCCAGCATTGTAGACTGTAGACACTGACAGCGTGTTGGACCTCAATCAGAAGTTTGAGATAGATGCCTGGGACTCCAGATACCTGGGACCGACCCCTCTGAGAAGCTTACAGACACAGCCACACATGCCACACAGAGCCCAGTGACTGGGGAAATTACATGGCGATCACACCGACTCATGGCTATCAGCAGGGTCACCTGGCTTTCTGCTCCATGTGACCCCCGCCACCCAGGCACCAGGAAGCCTCCAGTCATTATGGGGGCTCTCAGACCGACAGCAGTGAAGCACTCAAAGACCCTCAAAGACAGCAGACTATGTATTCATATAAATAACAGTTAAACAGCCGCCTACAGCTGTTCAGGATCAGGATATTTGGGTTAAGGCACCAGTTCCATGTGTTTCAGGTAAATGCACAAAGAAAGTACATTTTACTGGAACGTCGGAGGTAGCCTGTGGGCTGAGAGCCCCTCCCTGCTGGCACCCCCGGCCTTCCTCAGCTGCTCCCGAGTCAAGGCTGCTGGGGGGTGGAATGCTTGTTATTGTTTTTCCCTTTTCACCCCCCACCCACCGGGCCATTTTCAGGCACAGATTAATAGGCAGGGGTGCAGGCCAGGTGGCTGGGAGGCATCTCCACACTTCATATCTGAGAGTCATTCAATACCTCCCTGTCAAGGTCTCTCCCCCCCCCCCCCCCACTCGGGGCATTGTGCGTGGCTCACAGACAGATAGATGCACAGCACAGCTGTGAAATGCATGCAGCCTTGCCGCTCTCCTGCATGTCCACCTCAGGCCCCCCAAATATAACATAACAATGGGCAGGGGGCTCAGGTTTCAGGGCCGACACTGAGGGCCACACCTGCCCCGCCCGCTGGTCAGAAGCAGCAGGGGCTGAGAATCCAAGCTATGGGACAGCAATTCCTGCGGGCAGCTCTTCAGGCCTTGGGAGGGTCCGTGTTAATAGCCATAGTGGTGTTGCCTTTCAAAATAAAACACATTAAATGAAGAATGATTTGGCAGAACAGACAGTAACGCTGCACGATCGTGGTGCCTCATGGGTCAAAGTCAGCTGCTGTGGTTTCGGCCAAGTGGAGCCAGAGCCTGTCAGGGCCCACTGATGGATCGAGCCAGTAATCAGATGTGCCCCTGATTAAGAGGGATTCCAGATCAGGTTTTACGTAGCATGTAATGAAGGCGAGTCAAAATTCCAGGTTGGGAAAGAATAACTCGCGAAACAATTTGGGAACATGGAGTGGCAGCACCAAGCAGAGCTTTTCAGCCATACTGCCTGGGCTGGGGAAACCCTTTGGGGATGATGTGCTGGCAGGAGTGGGCGGGCTGCCCAGTGGCTTTTTACTGTAGCGGACAGCATTGTAGCAGACCTTGCAGGGCAGACCCCTGTTGAGGGTTGTTGTGGAGGCCCCAGGTCGAAGGGGAACAGGAAGGGGAAGAGGAACAGACCTCAGCTTGGAGGCCTTCACAGTCCAGCTCAGCTCAGAATGCCAGTCAGCGCCTGTCAGATTCAGCCTCTCTCTGAAGTGGGAATTTTTTTTCACCCACCACCTCCTCCCTCCCTCCCTCTCTTACTCTCTCACTCTTCTCTCTCTCTCGCTCTTTCAAGCTCTCTCTTTTGCAGAAACCCAGGGCAAAAAATAGCCTCAGGTTCCCTGAGTGAGGAAGTGAAGAGGTGCCATTGTTTAAATCAGGGTTTATTTTGACACAGCCACACTGAGTTATCCCACAAAGTGCCACGAAAAGCGCAGGGGCTAAGAGCCTGGGGCCCGATGGCGAGGACACGAGAGAGGGTGCAAAGTGGATAACACGCGCTACTTCTTGTCATCCATCCCTGGGGAGCAAGTGACCTCTCTGCCCCAAAATAACTCAGAGGAAGACTCGACATGCTTCAAGGACAGAGGCCCCCAGGGAGTAAACGGCCCAGCGAAGGAAGGCCTCACTTCACCCTGACCGAAAAAGAGCGCACAGCTAAGATGAACATATTGGACACCAGCATCATTGACCTGCTGGTGATCGCGGACCAAGTTAGGAGAGGGAGTGTGGCGAGTTACTCTGGCTCAAGTGTGATAAGTTACTGGTGCAAGTGTAACGGGTTATCCGGGCGTGACTGTGACAGGTAACTGGTACGAATGTAACAGGGTACTGGTATGAGTGTGATAAGTTACTGGTGCTTTTGGGAAGCAGGAGTCTTTGTGTGAATGGGAAGAGGTTCAGAGCCAGTAGTCCGATGTGACTTCTTTGAAACGTAAGCAGATCTTCCCCTTATCGGTCTGTGTTTTCTACACATTTCTGCTTTTTTCCAGCACATTCCGCTTAGATGTTAAAGCGGCAGTATAATTAGTGAATGGAAGCTGGTTGTAAGAGGAGTTGTGATTTTAGGATGGATAGTAAATGACGCGGTCAAGTTGGCCATCCTGCAAAGACATCACTTCCTAATAAAACCCAAACTGGGGCCACTGAGAGGGGACTGAGTGGCAGGAGGTTGAGGGCCAGCGACCCAGGCACCTGTTTACGAGGATGCTAACCAAGTCCAATTTAATATCACATTTCCACATTAAAAGTAGCGGCTGAGGAATCTACACCCCAGAGATATCCTGCAGGCCCACTCTAGGTGAAAAGATGAGCTGCGGTCCTGCCCTGTCGCCTGACCCGTCACCACGTCTGCTGATGGCCAGCTTGCAATCACAGACTGACAGCTGGGGGTGATGGGTGAAATTTTAGCAATGTACCATATCTTTCTGGCACTTTCCATCATGGCATAAACCACCCAGCAGGGCGAGCCACCTTTGGAAGAACTAAGCTGCCGCAATCCGGAAACGCGCCACACTTAAACTGAGGCAGTGCGGGGAGAACCGGCCATGCCAGCACCACCCTTCAGAACTGTGCTGAGCAGCTGTCTCCTGTCGCCGTAGCAACCACAGCCGCCACCATCCCACCGTCTGCCACTTGTGTCTAAGCAGTCTTCTGCACCAGTGTCTCCCTCCGAAGTCGCTTTCCTGCTCTGGATACGACAGGCTGTGGGTACAGAACCAGGTGGCCCCTTCGGCTGCGATGGAGCAGGAATTGCAGCTGCCCTACTGGGAAACGCCATGCCGCTTATGGTTCCCTGAGGGAGGGTGCCATCGACCTGCTATAGCCCCCACTGCTGCACGGCTAACACCTTGGCACACGCCACAACGTCACTCACCTCAAATTCACGTTTATGCGGAAAAATTACCCATTATGCCCATCTTGGCGTAGAGCTCCTAAAGTCTTACTATTACAAACCTGCAGCATCCCAGACAACTCATCGGAAGGGAATCTGCCAGCGGCTCCTCTGCGTCATTGCGCTGCCATCCGAGCCGCTCGCTGTCACTGGACCTTGTCGTGTCAGCTCCCGGGACGGGCCCATGCCATTATCTGAACCCCAGCCGCAGCTGAGCCTGGACCAGCTCAGAGTGACAGATAACCATGCCAAAGAGGGGGGGGGGGGTCATAATTGTGCTATGAGCTTTTAGTTTGTAGGAATTTGGAATGATGTGGGGGCTTTGAATGCAAATGCAAACCACACAGGCTCTGCAGTGGGATCCTCAAAATAACTGTGCGTATCTGCATATGTCTTATTCTAGGAGTATTACTTTCATGACGGATAAAATGTATTTGTGTTTCATTTTTTAAAAAATAAATCTATTTCACCACCTAAGTATGTGGTTGCTACTCCTGTACAATCACCATACCCAGCTGGGTATTATGGGATTTAAAGCGGGGAGCAGGGGGTGGAAGGAGAATTCAATGCACATGCTCACACTCTCTCCACAGAGGGACATGTAGCTGCCTGTACAAATCACACAGCCCTGATATTGTTCTGATAATCCCCTGAAAAACGATCCCTTTCTTGCCATCGCCTAAAGAGGAGTGCGTGGGCAGGGCCAGCCCCAATCCCGAGACTCTTATCTGTCGTCACAGCAACAGACCCCCACAATCAGAACGGCGTTTTCCGGGGTTAGGGGCGTGGGCTGGCACGTGTGGGACTTGTCCTGCCGCTCAGCAGGAAGGTTGCCCCCTCAGGCAGTGGCAGCCGCCGGCTCACTGCGCTTGCAGCGCGCCTGTGCCTTTAAGAGTGGCCCCTCGCCGGCACCTCCTGTAGAGCAGTGGGGAGGCGGATCGCTCCCTGCCTTTCTTCTGCCTCAGTTGCTTCAGAGAGATTTCTGTCAACAAATCCTGCCTGACTGCCAGCGTCCATCCGCCTTGTCTCTGCCAGCGCTGTCTCTCCTGGGACTTCACTCTGCTCACCTGCACTACCCCGCTGCCCCTCACCATCTCAGGTGCGTACAGCCGACCTTCCTCCATTCACCGAGCCGCCCAGGTATTTCCACCCTCATCAGTGTCTCGTGGGAATGTATCTTGAACCGTGTTACTGAGCGACTGACCGTCGCACCAAGCTCTTTACATGTTGCTGAACGGTGTTTGGTTGAGGCAAGATGGGCAGCTGATGGGAGTATCTGATTGGCAGTTTTGTTTTTGTTTTGTCATTCAAAACATGTCAGCATCCCTGGAACTGAAGGACAGTGTCTTTCAGCTGCTAGATTATTTCACCAAGCGCCTCCTCCCAACCTCATTTTTGTTGCTTATTCTACAGTTTTGTTAATGAATCAAAGGACTGAGTAGGAAATAGTTTATTGTTTTTGCCATGCTAGGCTGGCTTCTGCGGAACTGAATACCGGAAACCTCAAGTCATGGTTGTTGTAATATTTCCATTTTTTTTCAGCGTGTTTACACCATATATCTATTTCTGTGCTTCCCAGCAGCCTCTGCAAAATGCAAAAGATGATCAAAGGCAGCTGCTAATTCAGCAGGTTTTAATTAGTGCTTTTTAATATTCAGAGGAGCTGTTGACAGGTACTACCTGAGCATATCATTTCTGAGCAGATGAGGCCTGTCTCACAAAAGCATTCACTGGTACTAAAGGGGACTGTGGCCATTTCCTTCGCAAAAAACAAACAGGTTTGTATGCTTCAGGATACTGCCTTCACCAATTTACTTTGCAACACGTTTGCTTCCAAAATGGGAAAAAAAAGTGTGATATCACTTCTGAGGGGAACAGAGAGTGTCTGTACTGTGAAAGTATAATCATCGTACTGGCGGCAATATCACAGGCCACCGGGGCCACATCGCACCTCAGATCCCTTCATGCGCCCTGTTAACCTCCGTCAGTTACAGCTTGGGGGGGGGGGGCTGTGATTCATCGCCTCATTACTTTAGGCAGCCTCTGTCTAGGTGATAAATCTGTCGGAAGGCCACCTGTACGTGATGGCCGGCACACATGGCCATGCTCCCCCACCCACAGCCCCAGTTCCTGTATGCCATTGGTGAGAAAAGTCCGGCTCGATTTGCACTCTGGAGGCTGAGCCGCAGCAGTCCCACTGAACCTTGCCACCCGCGAGGACAGACGCCACTTCGCTGAGCGGGAGCATCAGGTTGACAATGAACTTGTCTGCTTTGATTCCGGCACTGAGCGGGTCTGGGTTTTGCTCGACCCAGGGCGACTTCACCATGAGGCCGATTCACACCCACCCCGGATACTGAGATCTCCACAGAGGATGTGAGTGCCGTCTAGCAGAATGACACCCCCCGCCACTCCCTGAGATCGGGGACCACGGTGACTCCTGTATTCCTATTAAAGGGTCGGTAAGAACAGTCCAGACTGTCTGAAAGCGGATGTCACCCACCTGTGCCCGACAGGAGAGGAAACGGGGAGCAGCGGCCCGCAGAGCTGCTGCAAAGGCTGGGATGCTCACGGCAGTGTGCTGGCGAGCCATCAAATAGGAACCCACACCGCTCTCAGGTTACAGGCTCCAAACATTTTCCTCCATTTGTCCTCATTAGCTTTTTAATTAAGATGCGCGACAAGCTAAAATGGTGTCACTGGACTCAGAGCCCAGAAAAAACAAGGGAGATTACCAGGACAGCACAGAAGCACCAGATGGGGGGATGATGCTCAAACTCAACACTCTCTGTAGGGCAGGAAGTCGATGGGACGACTGGGATTCAGCACCAGGTGCACTCTGAGCAAAAGGCCAAAGGCTCCCATCACCGCGCAGCGATGGAAGCACCTTGCCAGGGTTATCACCTCCATGCCAGAACCGGACCAAGATAATCCTACGACACACCGCCTCTACCATCAAGCTGGCCTCTCGCTGGGAAAACTTCTGTGCTGAAAGGTCTGACATCTCCCTGATGAATCCTTCAGAAAAAGCGCCAACTTCAATCGCATCAACGTCATATGCAAAATTAACGCAGCTTGCTAAATAATGAAGTGAGGGTCCTCTCCCCACCCAGCGATTGGGTTTCACCCGGTTTGATCTTTCATGGCTTTGGCTGAATGTTACCCTATGAGTAAACGTGTCCTACTGCCTCATTCTGTGCCACAAGCTGGAAAAGAAAAACACCTGGATATCACTGTATCACTCTGCAACCTTGGACTTAAAACAGTCTTTGTAGCCTGGAGACAGTATATACGTGATTAATCAGTTATGGCCTTTCTTGTAACCCAAGGCTACCATCCCAAGGTCACACACACACAATATAAAAATTCAGAAATCTCCCACAAATACAGAAAATCTTGAAGGTAATGTGAAGACGGTTTTACGTGTTTTAATCACCAATTGCCACTTGTCCATCATCCAAACAGATCCCAGTAAAACATACACAGGCACGGAAATGGGCAGCCGTTAATCCTGAGGTCAGCATATGGTTGGGGTCTGCCTGACGCTGCAATGAATAGCATCCCTCCCCAATGCTGCTGGTGTACTGACAGGAACCTCCCTTCCAGATCCCTGTCATCATGGATGCCAACTTCAGCCTGAGCCTGCTCCTCTGCCTCCTCTGTCTGCCCATCCAGCTGTGCACCGGACAAGGTGAGGGACGTTGGCTATGGGTGGGGGGGGGCTCCTTCCCAACATCCTCAGGCATTAAAACCACTGATGAAGTCGTATGAGAGCTGGGGGTCACCCCCATTTTAAACAGCACCTGTAAGACTCTTCTGGGGTTAGAAAGTAGAGGTTTGGGGTCGTGTTACTGTTAATTCAGGCGGCAACGCTGCCCCCAGCCAACAGATCCTCGCTTGGCCATCTTATCTAAATATTTTTTTAGCGGTGCAGGCAGCTGAGTGGACACCAGGATTGAATGATCCCTAATTTCATAAGGGTCCAGTTACAGCTGCTTTGCAGGCTGTCCGGAGCCCATGACCCCGAGCCCACCCCCTCAGGCGTTGGCCTCCTCCATGCGTGTGCCGGACTTCTGCTGTGCGGGCATCGGGGATCAGCGCCACAGAAACCCAAGACCACGTTCATAACCGGAGTGCTGGTGGGGGGGGGGAGGTTGCGAAGGCCAGGGGGTCTGGTTTCATGGCCCACAGAGTAAAATTAGATCCCACTGGTTTTAACACAAAAATACCCAATGTAGCTGCTGAGTGACGGCCCCCCTGGGGCAGGCTGGCCATCTCGGGATGCTGAGAGAAGCCGTAAGTGGAGCTAAAAAATTCACACCAATTCAGAGTATATATGTGATCTTACTGATCACCCTTCAGCTCTGATCCAGTCGGGTGCTTTCGATCACCCACCTGCTGATGACAGACCTCTCACCCAGCTTCATGCACTTGTTCTACAATAAGGGCTCATACTACGGTGGTTTACGAGCCTCAAGGACATGACATGAGCTTATATCCGGAATGTTCCATGAAGCCCCTCGCCAGAAGGCTTTAGTTGCTGCCCGAAGGCCCCCTGCAGTGCTAGAAATTCAGCAAGAGTCCAAGACACCTGGCTGCTTGTACTCAGACAGGCCTGCAGTGCACCTCTGCAAGATGAACCCGAGACAGAGCAGGTCACACGAAGCCTGGCTGGACAGCCTATGCCCTCCGATTCTGTAGTGGTGGTGGCGGGGGGGGAAGGTGCTGTCCTGAAAGAAAAATGAGGTCATGCATTGTTGGTCTGGCTACTTGACCAACTGGTCAATCACCTGCATAGAAACTGCAGTGTGGGATCCACCATTGCCACAAAGCCAGCGAGACCCCTCTGGACCTCCCTACATTAACATATAGCCTCTATACTTACCCACATTTTGTGCATAATCTTAAATTTAAAATGTTGAATTAGGTTTTATCAACTAAAAATGTTTTGCTGATTCTCACAATATATTAATCATAATTGTTATAAATATAATTATTCATTACGTTGATATATAGAATTCTATATAATCTATAAGATCCTATATAAAACCTATACATCAGTCTTTTGAACGAGATGTTGTCAAGTTGAAAAAATATGACTGCTAATTTACACCTCCCTTTATCAAATGATTATAGTAACTCATAACTAATAAAGACAACGGCAAATAGCAAAAGGGGAAGTATTTAAGTATTTAAATACTAAATACACCATCGCTGAATTTACTGCGCCCGCATGCGTCGCATTAAGTCACCCTGGGGGTCTGTACGAGAACTCTTTACGGGCAGTTATGCATACTGTAGCTGGGCGGATTTCGTAATGTTTTGTTATACGATTCAGGAAAGAAGAGTGCTTTCCGCGCAACAGCTAATCAGTACGATTAGGGGGGGGGGCGCACTGGCGAATTCCTGCACGCGTACGGGCACGGGCGGCTGCACCAGCACGCTGCATTCCCCGCGTGGCTCGGCACGCATGCGCCACGAGGTCTTCGCCAAATCGGCGCCTGACGCTCGTGTACCTCGGATTATGAAGAGCTGGTCAACCAATTACAAAATAAGGCAATTTTCATTCGTATGTAAACGTATAATTAAATCCGACACACGGTATTTGGAAAACATAGATTTTGTCGTCAAATTTAGTTCTATTCGGATATCTCGGTCCTTAACTGGTGTAGACAGACAAATAGATGCACTTTACTGATCTCGTGGGGAAGTTCATTAATTTGCCTATAAGTCTAAAATGATTAGTTCTAATGAATATGCACACGATTAATCAAGTTATGTTCAAAAACAAGTACATGGGGATGACCTGTCTGTCTGAACTGCAGTTCATTTCATTACCCGTTTGTTAAAACAAAGTACGCCACAGCAGACCTTCAGGACATGTGTCATCAGCCCCATTGTGACTAGTGATGAGAAGTTCGGCTCATTTAACTGATCCGATTCTTTCGAACTGTCCGTTGTAATTAATCGATTCTAAAACCGATTCTATGATTCATTTTTCCGTATTTTTTGCGCCTGACCACATGACTCAACGAATCGTGAGATCGGATAATAAATCTGTTTCAAGGTTACGTTGTTTGACAAAGACAGTGCTGGTGTTCAACAAAAATGTTCAGCTTGACTATTCACAATAACAAAGCGATATATAAAAAGCAGAAAGGGTGTCAAATAATATATGTGTATGTATACACTTCTTATTTTCTTTACTTAAGCCAAATTCATGTGTATGAGTATCAAGGACTACATCACAGTTAGCAACAACTGCAGTATTACCAATACAATCACACATACCCATACAATGAGCAAAAGTGACGAATGTAAGTGACGAACATAAGAATAAACTTAAAAGTGATAAGACAAGCGTAGACGGAACATGAAAAATAAATCCGAATTTGCGGGGGATGCTTTTGGATGTTGAATAGCCAAAAGTCAGTTTTAAAAAAGGTTTCAAAATCAAAAACCGATTCGTTCGTACTTACGATTCGTTCACTAAAAAAGCCAGCTAAAAGAACGATTCGTTCGCGAACCGCCCATCACTAATTGCGACAAAACACTTGTCGTAGTCTAGATAAGATCTTCACCCAAGACAATTACAAAAATGATACATGTGGACTTGTGTTGGTTATGCCGTGAGTT
Organism: Pollimyrus isidori; assembly: GCA_019775955.2. Classification (NCBI taxonomy): domain Eukaryota; kingdom Metazoa; phylum Chordata; class Actinopteri; order Osteoglossiformes; family Mormyridae; genus Pollimyrus; species Pollimyrus isidori. The sequence continues at coordinate 17,633,030 of JABFDZ020000066.1, read as the reverse complement.
GCTTCATTTAAGTCATGTTTAACTTGCTACATTTTATTGCAAATTTTATGAACACGGAAACATTTCGACGAATTATTCGCAATACAGTTGCAAAGCCCGAAAGGATCTCGGTACACAAGATTTATTGTGTACATAACCCATCGTCAGACAATTAACTACGTAACTGATTATTCTGATTATTATCTGGCAGAAATCCCCGCATGCACTTAAAAAGCAATACTAACAGCAATCATTAACGACAGAGCCGGCAGTAGGTGGAAAGCAATCGATTCGCGGCTTGACCTGGAGAACCGAGACCCATGCACACGGAGCGGTAGCAGATGCACGTTAAACGACGCTCTCCCAATTATCCCAGTGTCTGCATACAAAGCATGTTTAAACGATGCCAAGTTTTTTAACCGACTTGAAAAGGCGTTTAAAACAAAGTAGCACATTTACTAAATTAACTGCAAACAAAAGATAGCCTTTGAGAGCAACTCAACAGTAATACCGGCGAGTTAGAGACCTATTGAAATGCTTTAGTATTTTTAAATGAGTGTTGTTTCAGCAACACGGGTTTGGAAGTACAGTAGCCACATCAGGGATACATGCGGATTTGCAGGTTTCTTGAATGACTGAGCATTTCCCATATTTTTTCAGATGCAGACTGTCCCTGCAACATGAGCCACGGACGGTGTGACGAAAGCGGCGTATGCAGGTAAAAGTGTTGCCAGGTCCAGCAAAAAATCTGCAGCCCAAGGTCTCCTTAAAATCTGCCCAACAGAAGCTAAAACTACCCCAGTATTTGAAATTCCAGTATATTCCACCTGAAAGAAAGAAACCAGCAGTTGCATGCTGATCACATTCAAATGTTCAACATTTTAAAACCACAAAATTAAAACACAATGACGTCACGCAGAAGGACGCTCTTTTCCCTGGGCTACCAACTTTGGCCAGCTGGCTGAAGTGAATTTTTTATTTCGAGACAAGTCTGCATACACATTCACATGCATGTAACAGGTTTATAAAATTGTAAATAGTCTGTAGATTTTGCTGTGCTGTAAGAGAGCATATGATTGGCTATCTGAGTCTCTCGTTCACTAACTCGTTCCCTCATTTCGGCATGCACCTCAGTTCTTGAACTGGTTAGAACTCGAATTTCTTGGAGCGGGGACGGAACGGAGACAAAGACACAGACATAGGGGTATTGGGGAATACAGGGTTTATGCTGCATTCCATTTGCTTTTGGATCCAATTTTCGGATTCCGATATTACGTCATATTCGCCAAAAACTCGAGTTAAATGTGTTCCATTTGCCACAGAAGTTGCAATATCCTGGACCCATATGAAAAAGCGAGATTTTTTTCTTAGCTAGACAACCTGTCGGATTTAAGGTACCTCAGTTTAAATGGCCTTCATCTTTGTTCACTTAAAATCAGTGGCGGAGCCAGGAAATTTTCTGTGGGGTGGCCAGGATGATTATGTGATCATTTTGGGGGTGGCATAAATTAGAACTATATTTATTTGCACGGATGGCTGTGGTCAGACCAGGGGGGGCCAATTGGGTGGCCGGGGTTCGGCGAGGGGTGGCCACAGCCCCCCCCCGGCCACCCCCTGCCTCCGCGCCTGCTTAAAATTAGCCCCAACTACCTTAAATCCGACAAATAATCAAACTAATCATGAAATCCAATTCTAGCCCGGTTAATTGGTAGTCGTTGTTAGTAATATCACTTGATAACACATGTCGTCTCCCGGCTTCAAAACTCGGAATCCGAGTTCCGAGGGCAAATGGAATGCACGATTAACTACAGGTAAGGCAGGCAAAACGCAGACGGACAATACAATGACCGGACTGGGGAAACAACCTGAAACGCGGAGGAAATACAGAGGACAAATGACAACAACCAGAAACAGTTGTTCATGCAGGGATTCCACACGCGGTTAACAAGGGGGCGTGGCACAAGGAGCGGACGATCAGGGCAGGACACTGTTTTATTAACTTTATATATTGTTTGGATACATTTATTTTCTTACTTTGCAGATTATTGTTTTGATAAATGTGCGTTTAGTACAGTATACGCTCTTCTTGTTTTATCTGGTTCATTTTGTGTTTAAATGCTAACAAAAACATATTTAGGTGTAATTTTTTGGGGCCAGGAACCAATTAATTGGTTTTCCATTATTTCTTATTGGGAAAATTCGATCAGCACTTGAACTTTGAAGTTCAACTTGAAACTTAGAATTTGATCTGGAGTTCTGAACGGATTAAATTTGAGTTCTGAGGTACCACTGTATAGGCCTATCATCTGCTGGTGTAGTGGAATATATAGTTCATACGTGTGTAGTGTAGTTGCTGTAGTTGGATTTTAGAGATGCAACATTTTCAAGTTTCAAAATGATTTTAACCAAGGTTGATTAGCATTTTGGCTCGTTTGCTGGCTATGTGATGAGCTGTTAGGTTTGCATTTAATAAACATGAGTAGCTACGGTACTGTGTTGAGAAACTAAAACTGTAATTCGATAACAAATATGTTATTATTTTCTCAATCACATGACTTGGTGGTATTATCTTACCTCTTAGGACTATATAATACGTTATAATAGGCTATTTTGACAGCAGTATTTAAGACATATTTTATGCAAAAAGGAAGTGCCACTGAACGAGTTGGTGAACGAATTGGAACGAAAAAAGTAATTTTGCCTACCACTAATGATTACTCATGAAAAACCTGTATTTTCTACGGGCACCAGTATCCAGCGGAACCACCATCTTCAAATTGGGCTTCAAACGTGACTGCCATCATCTTAGGTTCCACTGACAGTCCATCCGCGGAACAATGAATGGCGGTCCAAAAATATATATTTTCACTATTCTCGTGAAGTTATGAAAATCTACAGGAATTATAGGTTTTCTTTTAATTTTTATATAAACCATCGTATATCCATCCATCTATCTTCTTCCGCTTATCCGAAGTCGGGTCGCAGGGGCAATAGTCTCAGCAGGGAAACCCAGACTTCCCTCTCCCCGGGCCACTTCCTCCAGCTCCTCTGGGGTAATTCTAAGGCGTTCCCAGGCCAGCCGAGAGACATAGTCCCTCCAGCATGTCCTGGGTCTTCCCTGGGGCCTCCTCCCACAGGGACATGCCCGAAACACCTCCCCAGGGAGGCGTCCAGGAGGCATTCTAATCAGATTCCCGAGCCACCTCATCTGGCTCCTCTCGATGCGGAGGAGCACCGGCTCTACTCTGAGTCCCTCCTGAATGACCAAGCTACTCACCCTATCTCTAAGGGAGAACCTAGCCAACCTATGGAGGAAACTCATTTCGGCCGCTTGTACTCACAATCACGTTCTTTCAGTACTTAAACTCCTCCACTTGGCGGAGGACCCCATCCCCTACCCGGAGGGAGCATTCTACCCTTTTCCGGCTGAGGACCATAGTCTCGGATTTGAAGGTGCTGATTCTCATCCCAGCCACTTCACACTGTCCCAGCGTGAGCTGAAGGTCACGGTCCGATGAAGCTAACAGAACCACAACATCTGCAAACAGCAGAGACCTAATCCTGAGGTCACCAAACTGGACACTTTCAATGCCCTGGCTGCGCCTAGAAATCTTGTCCACAAAACACATGTAGACTGTTTGGGCAAACTCCCATGAACCCTCCAGAACCCTGTGCAGAGTATAGAGCTGGTCCACTGTTCCACGGCCAGGGCGAAAACCACACCGCTCCTCCTGTATCCGAGATTCGACAATCTGGCGGACCCTCCTCTCCAGAACCCCCAAATAGACCTTTCCAAGGAGACTGAGGAGTGTGATCCCCTATAGTTGGAACACACTCTCTGGTCCCCCTTTTTACAGAGGGGGACCACCACCCCAGTCTGCCAGTTCAGAGGTACTGTCCCTGATGTCCACGCAATGCTGCAGATGCGTGTCAACCAGGACAGCCCCACAGCATCCAGAGCCTTGAGGAACTCCGGGCAGATCTCATCTACCCCCGGTGCCCGGCCACCGAAGAGCTTTTTAACCACCACAGCGACCTCTGCTCCAGAGATAGGCGAGTCCACCCCCAAGTCCCCAGACTCTGCTTCGTGGAAGGCGTGTCGGTGGGATTGAGGAGGTCTTCGAAGTATTCCCTCCACCGACCAAAAACGTCCCAAGTTGAGGTCATCAGCACCCCATCCCCACCATAAACAGTGTTGATGTTGCGCCTCTTTCCTGCACGGAGCTGCCGGGTGGTGAACCAGAATCGCCTTGAAGCCGTCCGGAAGTCGTTTTCCATGGCCTCACCAAACTCCTCTCATACTCTGGTTTTTGCTTCAGCAACCGCTGAAGCCACACCCCGCTTGGCCTGCTGGTACCTGCCTCTGGAGTCCTACAGACTAAAAAGGCTCGACAGGACTCCTTCTTCAGCTTGACGGCATCCTTCACCACTGGTGTCCACCAGCGGGTTCGGGGATTGCCGCCGTGACAGGCACCAACCACCTCACGGCCACAGCTCCGGTCAGCTGCTCCTGACAGGGAATTCCGCCAGATGTTCCCAGTAGACCCTCAGTATATGCTTGGGCCTGCCAGGCCTAGCCGGCTTCCTCCCCCACCACCAGGTAGTGATCAGTTGACAGCTCCGCCCCTCTCATCACCTGAGTGTCCAAAACATGTGCCCGCAAATCAGACGACACGACTACGAAGTCGCTCATCGAACTGCAGTGTAGTCCTATAGGCCTATATCATGAGGGTGGTTCAGCAAAGTAAGGATTTGAAGATAACAGCTTGACAAAACCAGACAAATGTAATCCAAGACAAACAATATCATAATAGTATCAATGTTCTTACCGAAACCCAGATTATTTCCGAAGCGTGTGGACATAAAAGCGTGCTGTATGCAGCGACCAGCAAGTCATGTAAGCATGGATCACAACAGGGCTATTTCAATGCAGGGGAAACAAAAATAATCTTGGTTCTGTATCCCCACCCCCCCCCCTCCCTTTTTTTTTTTCTTTTTCTCTTTTCACGGTACAAGGACGGGTGAGTTCGGAGCAGCCACACCCATTGCCATGTAATCTAAGTTAAAATAAAGATG
>JABFDZ020000066.1:17568293-17603060 GCA_019775955.2 Pollimyrus isidori | reverse complement strand
GTTTATTATTCGGGAATGTATCTGGCAGTCAGTTTTAATATATCGTGATATATATCGTTATCGCACGTGCTACAAATGATATCGCAATATAAATTTTAGGCCATATCGCCCAGCCCTAGTACAGCTACACTGGCACACATATACTAAGGCCTATAGCTTTACCACTGACGACACACGGGGGGCACAGACAGATCTCCCACACAGGAACCCTTCATCCAATTCACAGCATAGCAATTCAGAAAAGACTAAGACCATGGGGGGAGAGGCACAAGATGAACGCGAGAGGCACAACAGAAAGTACATTAAGACATTAAAAATGCGCCTGAACCACGCAATTACCTTTGAACACTTTACGCCCATTAAAGAGGGTTATACATTCTGCCCCCATTACAGAGCCCTCATCCCTCAGCCTGATTTCCAGTTCAACCAAAGCAGCATCACCCTGGGGGTCTTTGGTCCCTGGGGGTGTAGAACACCAAAACTGCATCCTCAGCCATGCAGTTGGACAGAATATCACCCACAAGCTCATCACTGACTACTAAGGATGAGGAACAGGTACCACACAGCACACACATCAATTAATTACAGCAGAGGTAATTAATTAGGCAGCGTTTTCTATTCTTTATTCAACAGTCACTAGATGAGCTGAATCTCGTGTTGCGGGCAGGGGTGAGGGCCGGGGTGTTTGAAATGTGGGCGAGGTGTCTTCACGCCACACCATTGAGTGTCTTGCAGGGTGGCCCATTGATCAGGCTGACGTTACTACCACACTTCACAGCACCCTGAAAGCTCTTCATCAGCCGATTCCTCATGGGATGAGAAGTAGATGCCTCCAACAATGTTCTCTTTGACTGTGCCAAAGAGTTTCTTACGTTTAGCAGCAACCAAGCCTGAATACTAGCATGTTTAAGACAAAGGTCACCGTTTTTTTTCTACTGGAAACCAAGTTGCCTTCTACCATGAGAATTAGCATGACAATATCATCATGATTTACAACTGCTTTATGGTTTTGTTTACAAAGTACCCGTTTCCTCCATCTATCTTCAAGGCTGTGTTCCTGGAGACCAAGCCTTTCCTCAGCTGTCACGCCAACTTACAGATTGAGATGTCATGGTAGCAGAGGGGTAAAGGGTAAGATTACATAAAGTCGACAAAGCTATGATGTGATGTAGGACTGGTGAAGTCTTACAGAGGTTCTCCACAGAGTTCCTAAAGACAATGAGGGGAAACTGATCGCTACACTGACAATGCCCTATCACAGGACAGAATTGTATTTCTGAGGTCAGCATGTGAAGATTACCAGCCTTACAGTGACACAGATCAGTGCCCAAAGAGACAGAAAATGGAGCAAGTCACTTACAACATCAAAGACTTCTACTCTTTCAAATGGTTTACATCAGGAACTGATACTCTCAACTGAACAAGAGTCAAACAATGTCAACAGACGCTATCGGAAGTATTCAGCATCTCCTGCTGATTGGCTACTGAGCAGACCTTCCTAGGATCTGCCCCTCAGCATGGTGGCTTAGTTGGGCTGCTCCAACTACACCTGAACCCCCTCACCCTACGCACATAATAATTCTCTTCTCTACCATTACCTGCCAGCTGAAACAAGGGAGGAACCAGATGCCATTAGATCAGAGTAATGATGAAGTAAAAATCAAACTGCTGGTTAAAGTTAGGCTCAGCAATCCACAGAGTTACAAATTAAAGACCTCCATCATGATTATACTTTGGGTCAAAAAGATAATGGAAACCTAGCTGGGTTGTTTGAACCAGTTTCACAATAGCTCTGCTCAAACTTGCAGAAGTAACAGCACAGTCTTTACAAACTTACAACCATCTGCTTTTAATGCCCTCATGGTCTAGTGCAGGGGTGGCCAATCATATCCACAAAGGGCAGGTGTGTATGCGGATATTCACTGCAACTCTCAATTACATTACTCATTCCAGGACTGATTGCATGAAGACTCCTCACACCTGGGTTTGAACAGCTGACCTACAGGTTATATCAAACGCCTGCATACGCACCGGCCCTTAAAGGATAAGACTGCCCACCCCTGCTCTAGTGTGTCATCACAGTATAAGGAGACTGCACTGCCACGGAGTAGCTGGAAAAGGAATGTCTTTAATCTTGAGACAATCGATAATTTCATAAGAATAGTTATTGTCAGAGCAACAACAATATAAGACCATTACTCACTCTGACCAGTCAGAAATGACTGCACTACATCTGACTAATAAGATAATCACTCCACAGAAGGGACCTGTCCAGTTCTTCTTTTCCCTCCTGTGCATCTCCCCATTCATCAGCCCACGAAAAAGAGGCATTCATTTGGCAGTAACCAATCATGCAGTTCAACGGCCGGCAGCTGTGTCCTGTAGTTGGCTGCGAGGAACAGCCAGACCTCAATTTCCCATAAGGCTGGAGTCAAGTGAAGCAGAGTCCAGAGACAGGGCTCAATGAGAGGGCCCAGTTCACTAAGATGGTGGAGATGAAGGGGGAACAATGCTGGCACACATGGATGAAGGAGTTTGGCAGTGTAAGGCAGAGATGCAGGAGGGCTCCAGATGAATGACACAATGAGCTCCTTACACACAAAAGAAGGAAGAGAAGCTTCCGCTGTTTATTTACTGCCTGCTTCCATAAAATACAGCAGCACACGCCCCTGCCCTGGGAGGACACAGGGCCCTGTCGGATGCCAGGCCGCGAGCTTGCACACTGCCATGGCCAGACGTTAATTCCCAACATGCAGAGTTTGATAACACGCTGGGCCTGGAAGGAAATCATGAGGCAAACAGCAATTTAAGCCTGAGCAGAAACCTGCAACGTGACCATGCAGAGCTCCCTCCAGCAAGCCTGGCTGCCGGAGCCCATATACACCTACAGTGCCAGAATCTTACACATTTATCACAACAGGATTCAGCTGCCTGGTGGTACAGGTAGGACAATTCACCTGGTCAACTCATCTCCCTGATCTCCTCATGATAGCTCCCGAGGTCTCCATCAACAGGTTAAAAAGTCAAGCTCATAGATTTATCGGTACAGTGCCAACTGTGAGAGCTGATCATTCGTCAAGGTCAAGAAGGTCATCTGTTACCAGCTGTAGGTGTCTATTGACATTCGAAGTTGAGCGTTTACATTCCCGAAGGGAGAAAACAGCCCCACTGTGGGAGGGATCACAGTAAGATGTCAATCACTGCTTCAAAGCCTCTATTATTGCACCAAATAATTTTATCCTGCCCACACTGAATACTATTAAACATGTCTACAGGGCAAAACCTGCTCACACATCACAGTTTATCATTCACATACTGATGGGCAGGGCTGGATATTAAGCTCAGTCGCTTGAGGTCAGTCATATAGATGAAGGATAAAGACTAAAAACTGAATTGCTACACCTTTGCGACTGATCCTATTTCGTGTCTAAGACCCATCAAAGGGTAGCTCTCCCTACATGAGAGAGGAAACAAGACAAGCCCTAAACCCCAAGGCCATCCTGAAGTAGGAATTCAAGTTCCCCGATTCAGGAGCTCAGCCCTGGCTGCCAAGGCACGCTGTGCACACCAGAAGAGGAGTGCATATGCAATTCAACTGCAGGGTTAGACAGCATAAATAAGAATAATCTCTCAATACTGTGCTGGGGGAAGGAGAAATATCATCATCTGTTTTGCCCAATTATTACCTTTAAAACAGATAAACACAGTGATCACTGCTGTCTTGCAACAGCAAACAGCCAGACTGAGTAGCCAGTGTGCGCTGTGGAATGAACATCAAGCCCCAGGTCTCCCTGGCTACCTTTCAAAGCCGGCAGTTTCTGCAGCTCGCGGTTCCTGCTCAGATTGAAGCGGGATGAACTCTGGCGGCGCTCCTTCTTGACAATCTGTGGCCCCCCTGAGTACTTGATCTTGTTGAGCTGGGTGGGTGGAGGGGTGCTGTTGCTGGGCCTCTTGCTGGCCATCTGCTGCTGTTGGGCCTGGAGAGAGAACATGCGAAACGCATGTGTATGTGCCGTGAGTTCTGAGGCTTCACATTACTGCTCATTTTAAGGTTTAACTCTAGTTTCCTAAGTTGGTTGGCCCAGAACCATAAAAATGACATGTATGTACAGGCCACTAAGATACCTAAGGACACCACCGACTTACCAGCTTATCCTACATCACAGCACTGCCAAACATTAAAGGGATAGACGAAAAAACAGGCCGACAGCTGGATGGATAATCGATGCTGGGGAATGGCTAAGGACGTGAATGAGAGAAACCAGAAACCCAGAGCGGACACTAAAGGAGCCACATATGAATTGGTTGTGAGTTCAGTGCAGCGGTACCTGGGAACACCCTTACTTATTTATGCACAATCTGTACATTTACTTCTTGGCTTTGGCAGCAATGGATGATGGGAGCCAGAACACAAATAGAGATACAGAAAAATCAACAGACCACTTTTCACTGTGTATACGCCACCTGCAGAAGATAAGTAATGGATAAGGCCTACATTTAGCTAATCCCAGTGTCAGGTTGAGCTGAAGCAACCTCATTGTAAGATGACCACAAACAGTCTCTACCATTTCAGCCACTCATTACAAGACCCAGCAACGGTGAAACCACCTTTCAGTCTCCTGGGAAGGTGGCCTCAGGGCTATGGAGATGCAGACATCCAAACTGCACCGCACGGTAACCCTGGCCAACATTGTCCAAAACGTACCTTATTATCAAGTTATAAAAGAAGATGCCACTGACAAGGACACTGAAGATTCACAACGTACAGCTAGTCATGATGCTGGGGTTTGTTGAATGTGTGCCTTAAGTACATAGTTGGGAAGGTCATTTTCATCTGCCAAGCTACTCCCTACTACCCTAACATTAGCGTTTTTCCTACTCCCACTCCTCATTATTATCAAGGTACAAACCCTTTGACCCTTAGAAGAAGGTCTTCAATATTATGGAGCTAAACAAGAAGAGGAAAACAGTCTCAAAGTGTTACTTCTCCCTCCCTGTGCATGGAACCAATTGCAGGATTTCCATGGTCAGACCCATGGCTGGTTCCTCAAATGTGACAGGGCTTTGGTGAATAATTCACTGTGCCTAGAGTCCATTTGGTGACACCCCTGTGGAGAGAGCTGCCCTCCACTGGGTACTGTGACAGCAACTGGTGGGGGGGGGGGGGGGATTCAAGATTGTTCCGTAGTGAAAGAGAACACCACTGTGGAGTGATGAGCTTCACAAACACTTAGGGCGTTTTTCCACTGCATTTATAGAAAGCACCAAAAGTATGATACTTCCAGGTGTTGGTTTTTCACTGGTATAAACACTGGTACCGGCACCAGATGACATCACAATGTGAGGCGGGGAATATTGCACTGAATTTGAAAAATTCTGTCATAGGGAGAAAAAAAAAACTTGCAAAAGTTTTGCAATTTTAATTGTTACTCCTTTTATAGATTGTTATACGTTTAAAAATGCTGTATTAGTATACTGTGATCCCCGCTATATCGCGGTTCAGCTATTGCGCCCCCACTGTTTCACAAATTTTCCCCCGGCCCGTCACAGTTCTCTGCGTACCATGTACCTTGCTTGTGGTCCGATTGTTTACATTTTTTTAAAGCCCTAAAGCCCTAGCCTATGCGCCAGAGAAAGACCATGATCATTCAGAAGGAAGTAAAACTCCTGGATATGCTTTGGGAAGGAAACAGTTATGTTGACGTTGCTCACCATTATTAAGACGTTCTTATTTTTACATATTCCATTACGTATCATATATAAAAATATACATTACATATTATTATTTTTATGTTACTCATATCCTTAGCCCAACATCCACATATCATATGCATTGTTTTAACAAGTTTACATGTGTGTAATGCATGTGGGAGGGGTACTTTAAGGCTTAAAGTATTAAAAAATGTTTATTTATATGGTCTTTCTATATCACAGGGTCTAGAACACATGTTCCGTGATAGGCAGGGATTCACTGTATTCAACAAAATACTTTTTAACTTTCTCATACCATCCAGATCATGTTCTTGTATATGTTCTAACGATCAAATCACATTTTTTTTTTTTTTTACTTCGTTTATCATTATTTTCTGAGTTTGTATAAGTGCAGCACTTTGAGCAGAACTCACTTAGCACCCAGCCGTGACCTAAAATGGGCTCCATGTAAACACTCCTTTAACAGACAGGAAGCCTACTGAGACCAAGGCATCAGGGTACCCTGGACGAGAGGCAACTAGGACCACCAGAATGGGATGATGGACCCGCTCCTGAAATAAATTTAACCAATGCCTTCCCATTTGGGGCACACCAGGACCACTGCAGCTGAAAAGTCAATACACAGCCGTGTACACGAAGCATGTCAAAGGCTGGAGCACGGGAAAGAGTGAGGGGCTGGTGGTGGACGGTTGGGGGGCCGTGGGCGTCTCTGGACCTGGGCAAGAGCAAAGACAAGTCTGCCAAAAAGCTGGAGCTCACACTATCCTTTGGGAGCCGCACAATGATCTGCGGATACTGGACGGTAACAGCACCAGAGACGGCCACCACACACCTACGAACAGAACACGCTGTGACCAACGCAAACATGCACTAAATGCACAGTCTGGCCCTCAGTAATCAAATACATTTCCTTTGACTTGTCACTGATGGCAACTGCAACTCGATTCAAGCTCACAGAAGCCACAGTAAACATGTTCTGGAGCTGACAGAACAGGTCGCTGGAAGACACCGCCACAGATGAACTGGGCACGGGTCCAAACGTTACGTCATCTGTGGTTCTGTTTCCCGGACAAGAAACTCCAAAATAAAATTAAAAAAAAGATAAACCGATCGAGCAGCTTCTTTGTCAGTTGCCTGAGCCGGTTGTCCTCTCCTCACTGAGCGGTGTGTCCGTCACTCCTGCTCTTTCCAGGGTCATTTTCGGGCAAGCCACACCTCCAGCCCTGCGAGTCCGAGACAAGCTGCTCCGCTTGGCATGTACTGTAAACACAGGCTTCTCTGCAGGTTGCACCCACAGGCCAAAGTCCAAGGGAGCCAGTAAGTCCGAGATGCCTTTGGCCTGTGGGCGGCATCCAAAGCAGAGCTGCCCATGCCCTGCTTCCTGGGATGGGCAAGCACAGAGTGAATCCCAAGCACCATTCAACATTCTTTGATTTAGCCCGCTCAAGATAAATGAGAAACACATTGTGTCCCCATTACGCTCTCCAAGTTATCTATACCAGGTGATCAATGCTAATTCCTAATGTCCTAATTGGTTTCCCCACTACTCTGTAAATGGGGACACTTAGATAAATATTATATGGATTTGACATTTTAGGGGCAGTGTGTGGCTCAGTGGGCTAAGCCTGTATACCTGTAATCACAAGGTCACTGGTTCAAACCCAGCCTCAGCATGTCTGTTGGCCCTTAACCCGAGCCCCCTGGCTGCAGCTACGACTAGCTGCCCTTCGTGGTCAACTTACTCTACGAAAAAGAAAGTTGAGGGAGGCGTAATGACAATTGCCTCATAGGTATCAATAACGTATTGATTATTATTATTAAAATTTCATTTAACGGGATGGACTCATGCTTCATCGGTGCTATAATGGCTACAAAGTTAATGATTCACTCAAACGCCCATTAACAGAAGTACAAGGGGCCTTGCTAGTGCAGAACTTTCCTTTACTCTTTCTGCTGCAGCAAGTAAGCAAGCAGAACAATGAGTGCGATTAAGAAATCTGAGGATTTCTCAGAGTCATGTACATTAGGAGATGGCAGGCAGGTGGAACTCTTACTTCTGTATAATGTCCACGGAGCACAGCCTGCCGCTCCCTTGGGAGAAATCATCTAACCTAAAACTGAATAGAGCCCTTTCAGGCTACCCCCTAAAACATCGGGCTTTCAGAGGTAGCACCTTTTAGGTGACAGAAAAGACCTGGACAGTCACCTTCACGCAGCCTAAATGGAAACAGATTTCCACAGGGCATTAAACACTCGTTTATCAAAAACATAGAAAATACACAAATAATATGTTTTTCTTTTAAACAGATTTTCAATAAATATCAGCATATCACTTGTGTCAGAGAGGCTCGCAGTGCCTAACAGCAGGATATTTTTACATTGATTTGGGCTATGCACATTTTAAAAATCTGACAAAGGAAACGGTATACAGAGTGGCTGGTCTACCACATGTTTTTTTTTCAGCTGAATGGCACATTTCACACAGACCCATATGTTGAGGTTAATTGGGGAACATGCGGAGAACCAAGTGTGTTCACACATAAATGGTCATCTACCTGATCTAAAGAGGGATATTCCCGGTTTTGACGGTGATTTACCTCATCGGGATGCTCGTCCTTTCCCACACTCACGGTGCTGTTCTTTGCGCTGCTTCTGGCAGATTTGGCCGGTTCCTGTGAACAGGGCAAAAATCTGACCACATCCCCAGAACAGCGGGACTCTTTACGGTAATGGACAGTCAGACGCAATTTGGGGTTTAATCATGATTTGCTGTCGACTGCTGCTGCCGTGCCAGGCTGCTCCGTAGACATGACCCCCCCGGCGTGACTTCAGCAGACAGCCAGTTACACCAATATGAAAGATATAGAAAATACCGGTATTGCAGGAATAAATGCCTCCCCGTAAATTGGAAAACGGCCTGGCGACATCTCGGTATCCCCCCTCCATCGTATCAGTGACATTGAGAGGAAACATTGGATCATATCCGTGCGATGCGCCGCAACAGATTAACGAGTGGCGCGGCGAACGGGCACTGCTAATCCACAATAACGGAAAAACAGACTGGCGCCTTTCTATGGTACCGGCAGCCTAGACGCCAGGACTGCAAATTAAACTTGCGTCCATTTACTTTATAAGTGTGAGGTTAATGCAACGATGCTGTACGCAAATGAAATATACACTACTTAAAAAACGTGTCATGCACTGATGTAGAAAAGCAGTGACTTTTACGCGATGCACATATAACTGTTTTTTTCCTTGAAAAAGAACTTGAAACGTTTTTTTCGCCGACTGACTCGATTGACAGATACCATACTCTTATTCACAGAAAAACAATACTATACAACTTGGCAGCGATCATGCATGTGGAAACCTTATTGCGACACGATCCATGTTACTCATGCGCCCGAACACGTTCTTTAATTACAAATGCCTTTTGCGGCCCCAAAGACACCGATAAACAGAACGGGGGAAAGGCAGGGCGCTTTTGCGTGGTCTGAATACTAGCTAGGCCTTAATAATAACACAGTGTGCCGCTTGCCATTCAAATTAAAGACATGCAGTCGTTGATGTATAAGCCGATAAAAAACAGAAAAACGCAACTTCCTTGTCAGAGGGATTAAAATTCAGCATCTAGCATGCATTACCTTCTCTTTTTTAGTTTTGTTCGGCATCGTGCGGCTCCTGACGCCTGACTCGCCCGGGACTCGGTCGCTCTCCCTTCGCCTGCCTCCGGCTCCCTGCGCCCTTCTAGGCCGCCACTATTGCAATTGGTCCGAGACACGTAAAGCTGCCTAGCGACATGTCGCCGCTGTTTTTTAATTGGATGAAAGGTGGATAGCGGTGCCGTAACTCCGCTCGGTAAGCAGATATTCTACCTAGCAACACTTGGCGTGAACACACATACCCTCTTGGGTTCTTCCGGGCGGGCATGTACGTTTTGGGCAACGTTCTCTAAGTTATGTGGAAATGCCTGATATATTTTACATTTCATATTGCATTGTGACTATTGGATTGTAGTGCATTGGCGACCCTTTACCGGAGAAAGGATAACCAGAGGTAGAAGGATGATTTGTTGAAGTTTATTTAAATAATTTAATACCCCGACTACGCTGTGCAGTGTTTTGGAAACGAATTCTAATATATTACATATGGGACACATAGCGTTAAATCAAGTCATTGCACCATAGATGGAAAATAATGTATCTTACTATGTAGCATCTTGAAATGGAAAACCATGCACTACGTTAATAGATTATAGCACAAAGAGGCATTCCCAATATGGTCTGAACATGACTTTAATTTATAGTAGTTATTAAAGTCTCTTTTCCACTCATTTTCTCTTGTGCTGAGTGTTCAAAGCATTGTGTTCTTTGAGAGTCAAATGCACTCCGTGAGTGATTTCTGATACTTGATGCATTTGCATCATTACGGGGGTTTAACTGCCTCTTTGCCACAAACCCCAGAAGGGAATTGAGAAGCCCTTGTCCATAGGTACAGTTGACAATAGGTGTAGCTTATCAGCAGTTGCACAATGGTGGTGGCCACTATCAACAACGTCGATCATACGTAGACTGTCGTTATCACTTTTCCTCTGTGAGGACTTGTAGCTTTCAACTTTTCTTAGAGCATGCGGCGCCATCTCCTGGACATGTTGTGTAATGGAGGCTTTATTACAGGTGGGGTCTTACGTTGAAGCACTTGAAAAACCACAATACTGAGACACGTAGCATAGGGTACTTTTAGAAATGTAATTAAATATCTAAGTATTTACCTAAACATCTAGGGAGACTAAAAATAATACCATCAAACATAAGTCATATATAACAGTAAGTCTCCCGTCAAGAACTACAATATCCAACTAAGACACGACACTTGAGAATTAAGAGCAAAAACGTCTTTATTTTCAAAGTTTATTAACAGTAAAAAAACGTTCCATTTGTATGACCTTGTATGTAAAAGAAAAATACATTCATATAGGTTGCACCACCAACAGAAGAAGATTAAAATAACCAAACATGCAGTTACATCTATCAGAGTACATGCACTAAAGAACACATTCACACACTCTCTCAAGACATTTTGCATTCCTACAATCACCCCAGAAACATTCTTCTATCTAAATGTCCACTTCAAAATTAGAAGAAAAAAAAAACTTAGCATAATGACAGCTATTCCAGAGTATTCTTGGCTTACACCTTACCTTTATATACAAGGGGCACCGCTCCAGAGGGTGGTACAGCCATCCTGGGAGGTAGCAACTCCAGGTAACCATGGATACACACTTAACAAGCACTCACCATAACAGTTATCATGGTTTTATTTAACTTTAAGCAAAAAAGGGGAGTGGAAGCACTTGCCTGTCAGTCAGTGAGGGGGCTGTGGTTTATGTGCAGTTTGAGCTGAAAACAGTTGTTTCACAGATACAGGTACAAAAGGAAAGCATAGGTGATAGGTGAAGGCAAGAGGAATGTCAGCAGAGTGAGTACATCTCTTAAACAAACCCCTTCTCCCACAAACAGGAAGTCGGATTTCTGTGCGGATACCACTCAGTGATTCATCCTCTGTACTACTTGTTCTAAGCTCTGTTGTCAGGGTCCACAAACTATCTTGGAATGAACGGGCGCAATGAGTACCAAAGCTTTTATTTTTGCTCAAGAAAGTACATCAGCGTTTTGCTTCTTGGGAGAAATATGTACCTTATGAGCAAAGACACATTTTGGTGGATTACAAGTGAAAAACCAAAGCCAAAGTGAAAAGTTTAGCTGGAAGCTGTATAAATACACGGTGATGCTGATTACCATTATTTACATCTTTGAAGGACTGAAAACAAACTCGCTGATAAGCTGCATTGGGAACAGACTTTTATTGAAGATATTCAGGTGAACCGTTACAGGACAAGCGCCAATGAATGTGGTACTGAGGACATCCGGGAAAAGATGTACCAAACAGGAAGTTACTCGGGTTGTACTTCCTTTCAATTCTCAGACAGATTATTTTAGAGGAAACGCGCAACATGACATAGGAGACTCCTGTGAAACCATTTTTGGTTCGTCCTTTGCCTCTGTACCAATTCAGTCATCTTCTCACTTTTCCTTGATGCTGCATCAAGTCTTACTTAAAAACAAAAACAAAAAAACTTAAGAGTGTGAACTGACAAAAGCTGTACACGATAATAATAAACAAGCAACAATTGTACGTTACCTTTTTGTGTTTGTGGTGTTGTTTTGATACTGAAAAATATGAATTGGCAAACTTCGAATATGACCAAATAAAAACACCAACCCCCACACACACCTAAAAATTCCATGTGAAATTTCAGAGAGAAGGGGATATCAAACAAGTTTTGCGCACCCATATTTTTTTCTGCTTCTCGGTCCAGCAACACTCCTCATCCACTGCAGCAAATGCCCTGCTCTATTCATCTCCCTTCTCTCCAATTACTCTAAGCTGTTGGCATTTAGGTCACCATCAGATCCACTTGAAGACGATCTGCATCAGCCATTTATTAGTCAGATATCACCACTATTCAAGTCTGCGTTTACCGTTTTGGTCCCAATGTCAGTATCCTGTAAGGGGCATGCTCCCTGGCTGAGAGACTCAGAGGTCTGCTCATTGACCTTCTGGTAGGAGTCACTCTTTGGACTTGGTACTATCTGAGCATCTCTGTTCTCAGCTCTGACAGCCAGCGAACCCAACACCTTGCTCTTTAGAGCTTCTCCGTTCTTCAGGTCTCTAGGCCCAGGTCGAGCGTCTGAGGCTATCTTGCTGCTGCGGTAGAAGATGTCGTACAAGTCCTGCGCTTTCGCCGCAGCTAAGCTGGACTTCGGTTTGTCAATCTTAGGCAGCGCGTCGCTTGAGTTTAGGAGAGGAGGGGGGCGGACCACAATGGTTAGCATCTGTTCACTCTCAGGCACCCCGGGGGCAGCCACGTCAGACTCCAAGGTCATCACACATGTGGCTGGAGAAGACAGAGCCTGTTGCTCAACAAGCCCCTCCTTTGGATCCGAAGGTGCCGTGTTAAGTGTTGTGGAGGCCACAGGGATCTCTTCAGGCATTGTGGCTTTTTCATCTGTGTCAGGAGTTTTCAAGACAACCTCCTCGCCACAAAACGCTTTGGAAATGAGGTCAGGAGTCACCACCGCTTTTTCTTTGATCTGTTCCTGTACTACAGAACCAGGCTTGACAGTATGTTGCGAGCCAGGTTTACTGGAGGCACCAGGGAGGGACTTCCTTAAGACCATAGCCGGTACAGGCAGGTTTGGGCGGATTTTTATGGAGCCAGTCGGAGAGAAACTGGTGGGGACCCAAGGACTGGATGGAGGGATGACAGTTTTCCCTGACAGCTTGATGGCGATGGTTTTCGCTTTGTTTAGTGCTCCCTTTGCTTCGGCCTTGTCCCCACTAGTGTCCCCACTGGTGTCCCCACCATTGTCCTGCTCAACAGCACAGTCCACGGCTTTCTCCTCCTCATTTTCCTTGTCCGTCCTCTTCCAGCTGAACTTCCCAAAGGCTAGAGGAGTGGATGAGGATGAACTCCTCTTCCTCACCTTTGCCAGGATTGAAGGACTGGGTCCTGAAATCACCCTCTGAACTTCAGATGTCTTCTGATGCGGCTCGGCCGGCCTGATGGCCTCTCCCTTCTTCCCCTTTACCCGGACATGCTCACCTGCATCTTGCGTCTTCTCTTCCTTCTCCTTCCGCTGACTGCCCGCCTTGTCTTCTCGATCAGTCTCCATGTGGCAGGCATCCAATTTTTCGTCCTTGACACTCTGGGGCCCCTCTCCCCTCTCCTCCAGTTTGCGCTTCACCCCCGAGTGTCGGTGCTCTCTGCTGTCCATGACCACAGCCAGGCCAGCCTGACGATCCAGGTTCCTCCTTTGTTCATAAAGTGGAAAGTCATCTGTGTGCCTCTGATTCGGGGAAGGAAGAAATAAACGTTAAGTTTCCAGAGAAGTATCAGAAAATGTAACAATTTCATTAATTAATTTATACCTTTTCCGGACTTAACCCTGTAATAGATACAGAAGAGATTCAACAGCTATGTTGTGAACAACAACATATTAAGAAATGGGCCAAACGGCCGCAACACATTTACATTTATGCGCATTTACATACAAATGAAAAGGAACCGCAGTAAACAGGGTGTCTGAAACATTCAGCCAGACACAAAACAAGGTGCAACAACATGACGCCATATCCATCCTTTCTGAGAACGAGCCGCAGCAGCGACAGGCCCTGGCTGTGTGAACTACCTTGTATTTCTCATTATGAGTCTGTGATGTGACGTGGTCTTCAGCAGAAATCTGATCTCCAAAAAACTCTTTGCAGAGTTGGCAGTAAAATCCTGCCATTGGGATGAGAAACTCAGACCCTGAAAAAAGCGGCGGGAGAAGATGTGGTTAATGCCGGCAGCCGTGGGGACAAGGCTGAGGGGCGCGTGGCTCAATGCAACAAATCAACTTCACTCCTAGGGGTCTTCGTAATTCACTGTTTAACTGAGAACCAATAACAACCATTTTAACTGATTAACACTCAGTTGAATACTTAAAGTTTGCAGTGGTAAACACACAGAGCATAGCGTAAAGGAAACATGCTTGGATACCACAGCCAAACTCATGAGGGCGTGTTGACACTAATTACAGAACCAATTACAGCAACCAATTACAGAAGCCTACAGGCTACAGCCATATTAGCAGTCTGAGAAAAAAAATGAAAGGAGCTAAAGGAGGTACCCATTGTGATCATTTCAGCCAAAAGAACGATGAGGTTATATGCAAGCTATGTTGTGCAATGATGAAAAATTGTAGTAGAAACGCAATTCAGTGCCACTTGCAAAGAAATAGCGGCGCTACTGCACTCTCCATGCTGTACATCAAAACGTCTGCAGACTACTTTCAATTCATTTGAGTTTTACAATATTTTCCTACATGGCAGATGTAGGCTGTGCCAAACCCACCAGTTAAGTACACTTGACACTGAAGGATTAAATGTTTGGTTTATTTTCTAATCCTGTTTTGTTCATCGCAAAGTAATTTGTTGATTATTTACATAAGTCATGAAGCATTTGCAGTAGAAAAACCACCCGTAATTTCTAAAGCATTTTTTATTGGTATTTGGTGACACACATCCGTTTTAAATAGTTCTTTTTTTTTTTTTTATCTGATAACAGTTTATAGTCAATTGACGATCGCTGACTACTGGTGATGAACAAAATCCGAAATAGACATCCCTACTTACTCTAGATGTCTGAGCCCTTATCATGCTTTAAAAGGGTCCAAAGGGTTACTACGCATACGATAACATGTAAATTGTCTAGTCTGTGGTGTTTAACAGGTAAACTCAATTGGGGCCGCCGTACCTTTTGCCGGTTTCACAATCCTTTCTGCAGAGGTCTTCCTTCCATGGCTCTTGGAGGAGGCTGATGCCCAGGGCCTGTCATATGGATCCTGGGTCTGGATGGACCAGGACAGAGCATGTTCTTGAGTTGCAACTTCAAACATTCAGTTCTACCAAAATAAAAACCTTCACACTGCTTTTATACTGCTTGCTGCGGAAAACTGTGATCGAGTAACTTGTCAGAAACCAACAGAGAGTCACTAACCTTTCTGTGTGATTTACTATGCAAGTGAACAAAAAAATCAAAGAGGGAGCCGCTGACAGTATTGCAGTTTTTGCACCAGTGGTCCCCAGCATCATAGTATTCATACTGGTCTGACACGCTTGCAGGTGGCGGTAGGGAGTGAACAGGGCTCTGTGCCTTCATGTTCCCTGGCGTACTCTTCGGGGCAGATGACGCCTGTCCGGAAAAGAGGTGCCAAAGAGATCAACTGACATATCCAAGGAAATTAGAAAACTTTTACAAAAGAAAAATGAACAAGCACTGAGATGAAACTATTCCAGTAAGACAGGGCAAACCCTGAATGCCAATCGGTCTTACCTGTGAAACACGGAAGGTTCTATGTGCCGGCCTTGCAGGGGTTACTCAAAATGCAAACGGACCTCACGAATACGCGTCTCCGTTTACTTGAAGTGACCAACAGGCACATCGTGCCACCAGCACATCGCAAAGTTCCATCGTGACATTCAGCTGTGCCGTATTCTGGCCAGAAATCAGGACCGCACAGGGGCGGAAAGCTGCGTGCACATTACCAGGAAGCAGTACTTCGAAGAATAAAGCTTTGCAAATGGACCATTACTCAGAACAGAGCCGTGTCATTTTCAATATTTGGATCTTTAGTTATAAGTTATACAGGAAGGCTGTGTAGGAAATATGGGTAGAGGGAACAATGGGGGCAAACCTAATGAGGCCTCCAAACAAGCACCTGTAAACCTCAACATGGGGATGATGGAGTCTAAGGCCACATTGACCTGGCCAAAGGCAGCATTGTGAAGTGCAGAGGTGTGGTGGGAGAGCCTGAAAGTGGGTGAAATCAGGTTAGCTGGCACTGGGGGACAGCACAGAGAGGCACGGTGCAGACCAGGCTGAAGATGGGGGCTTTCAGACACAACTCAACACAGTCATCAGACACAACAACACAGTCAGCAGACACAACTCAACACAGTCATCAGACACAACATAACAGCAGCAGCGCCTCTTGAATCGGGCACCTGTAAGAATTCTACCTTGGAGGACGCTGCGTCGCAGTTCACAGCTGGGTTGTTAGAGTTCCTAGCGCTGTCTCTGTTCCCTTCTGATGATGACGGGAGCTCCCCAGAGAGCCGACTCTCCTTTCTGGGCTTGTCCATAATATGCAGGCCCAGGATAAGGGCCACCTTGTCCAACTCCACGCACTTCTTCTCCGCCTCCTCCTGCTCCTTGCGGAGCTGGGAGATCTGCACCATGATCTCCTCTTGGAGGTGGCTCACCTCAGCCAGCAATGGGTCCTTGTGTCCATCCTTTTCGCGGCGCTTCTTCCTCAAGAGTTTTCCTTTGGGGGGGGTGGCAAAACCCACAGGCACAGTGAGATAAGACACCAGCTCACCAGCTCATGGCAACTCGACGCATTCAAGAAGACAAGCACAACCAAAAAAACGGCTGAAGACACAGTAAAATTACCCTTCCATCAGGCTGTATTTGCACTTGTAGATGTAAACAGTTGTGACAGAAAAATGTTTAGCTGCAACAAGCAACTAAGGAAGATTCAGTGGTGCTTTCCCCCCCCAAGTGCCAGCCTGGACACCAAAAGTGTAAAGAAAACTCTAGATGGTAAATCACCCTAACTGAAAACCAGATATAGCAAACTGCATCAATATACGAGTTCTCTGATTTGGTGCAGGGCGACATAAACTTTGTATAAAACTAACCTTGTTGCTTCCGTAACCTCTCCAATTCTTTCAGGAGATAGTCCTTCTTGTCCATTAGGATTTCTCTCTCTTTCTTGAGTTTTTCCCGTTCTTCAATAACCTAAAATGCAGAATGGGACCAGATATCACTCTCCCTGTGGTTTAATCAGGGACAGAAAAATACCAGAGCTCATCCATCATGTAAAAGTTACCTTCTGCTTCTGCCTGTTGGTGTCCTTCTCCTCGGTTAGCTGAGGATTAGCACGAGCGACTTGTGGCTGTGGCTCTGTGTAGAACATACAGATATTCATACAAAACATTCAGCATATGAATTACACATACCTTCCAGAATGCTTTTTGTTCACTGAAAAAATCCTTTGCTATATAAAACTTTTTCTACACTGCCCGGTGGCAGACAAACAATATAACAACAAGGGACATCGGAAGGAGCTTGAGGTTGGGAGAAACTAAATTTGGCCACAGAGGGTCTGATGTATATCATGACATTGCAAGGAGCACAGAAGCAATAGTCACATTCTGAAAAAATGAATTTGTCTTATAAAGGACGACAATCTTTCTGAGGTTTTTGTTTCATCCGTGCATTCTGGATATGCAGCAAATTTGCCTCAGTAATACATGGATTCATAAAAGAAAAAGAACATGCTCTATTTTTTAGAAAGGGCAGTGTGGTAATATTTGTGGGGATAAATCTCCCCTGCTCCTACTGTTTCCGACGCCTCTGGCTGTAACATTTTTACTATATAACAAACTGCTGGTTCACCCATCATTAAACCCATAATGGGAGAATGACTGTAACATGTTGACATGTAATCAAGGTAAACATCAACTACTCAGGATTTGTGCAGTGAATTTATTCAAACAAACCATGTGAGGAAATTCACAACTATTCTCACCCCTGCTCAACCCTTGAAATGAGCTGCACTCTTCTTTCTGTGCTACAAGCTTGTTCTTTTGAGTTTCTATGGAAACGGTCTCAATGACTCGCAGATTGGAACGTCCAGATGGCGCCGAAGACTTTTGACCCCCCACAGGGGCAGCAGGTGGTTCCAGAGAGGGAGGTGGGTACATAGGCCAACTGGGGGGCATGTAGGGCATGTAGTTCCCATACTGTCCATAACCAGGGGGCGGATAGCTAGGAGCAGGGGGTGGATAATTTGATGTTGGGTTCTGTGTGTAAGCTGGTACCGAGGGAGTGGGTATGACTGCCAGTGAGCCTATGGTCTGAGGGACAGAGGGGGGGCAAAGTGGGGGTTGGCTTAGGGGGACAGACAGCTGGGAGGTGTTCATCCCCAATACAGGGATTCCCCAGCTCTTCTCCCGAGCACGGGATTCTGCTTCCAGGCTGCCAGGGACCATGGGGGCATCATCACAGGAGGCGCTCTGGATACGAGGAGGTGACGGGGATCGCTCGTGCGTGGACCTGCCATGACGGTGGTTCCAACTGGGGCTCCGGCTCCTGCTTTGGCTCTGACTTCCACTGCGGCTGCGATGCCGGCTACGATCCCAGCTACCAGATGATGTCCTCCGGCCCGGTCGCATCTCCACGTTACCATGTAAGCGTTCCTGTGTCCGGGCGGCCATCTTGCTGATCTCTGCCAGCCCAAGATCCAGCCCTATGGTCTTAAGCAGCTCCTGGATCTTCTCGTACTCTTCTATGTCCTGTCTCTCTTTGGCCTCCTCTGGGCCCACTCCAGGTGGGAAGCTGTCAAGCTCAGGACCTACTTTGCCCTCCTTTTTGAGGGTGGTGACTGGCTGGCTATGGCGACCATACTTCATATCCATCGAATTCTGATCATGGTTGCCCCTGATTGAGTGCGGGTCAAGATGGTCCTCAACAGTGGTCCGATCCCATCGACATGGAGAAAACCCAGCAGGATCCTGACTGAAATACTGCTGCATAAATTCAGGATTGTCACGAGAGTACTGGTGCATGCCCATGTCACCATGCTGACTGTATTGCTGCTTCAGGGCATCAGTCTTTGGTGGCTGACTTTCCTGATCATCCCCATAGAGAAACCGCTCCTCATCCTCTATGTCTGTGAAGCTTTTCTTCCTGTCCTGCTGGCCTCCTGAATCTCCCATCAGGCCTAAAATGCAGGAGAACCCACCCACATCCTGCCCAACCTTCTCGTGAGGAAGGAGAGAATCGCAGGCATTTTCCATCCATGTTTCCTGTTTGACACCAGGGATGTTCTCCTCATGCTGCTTAAGACTAGAGCCCTGGCCAGTCTCCTCCTTCCACTCCTGTAAGATGGACGCTAAGAGGCCTGACTCCATCCCCTTGGCGATGGTGTGGAGGAAGCGCTCCGTCTCTCGGGACAGACTGCTGCTCTGGTGTTCCACACCACCCTCTCCTGGGGAGTCACTTCCCTGTACAATAACAGGGAGGAAAGACATTCCGGAGAATGTTAATGAAGAAGTGTCACAAATGGCAGGGCTCTGAACCAATAACAAAAATACAGTGGTACCTCAGAACTTGAACTTAATCCGTTCAGAACTCCAAATCGAATCCTACAAAGTTCAAGTGCTGATCGAATTTTCCCCGTAAGAAATAATGGAAAACCAATTAATTGGTTCCTGGCCCCCCAAAAAATACACTTTTTTTTTTTAGCATTTAAATACAAAATGAACCAGTTAAAACAAGAATAGCATGCACTGTACTAAACACATCTAAGCACATTTATCAAAGCAGTAATTTTTAAAGTAAAAAAATAAATGTATCCAAACAATGTGCAAAGTTAAAAAAAACAATGTGTCCTGCCCCGATCGTCCGCTCCTTTCATGTGCACGCCCCCTCGTTAACCCCGTGTGGAATCCCTGTGTGGTCTGTACAGCTGTTTCTGTATTTCGTCCGCGTTTCAGTTTGTTTCCCCAGTCTGGTCCGTTTTCCGTGACTCACCTGTAATTAAACGCTATATTCCCCGATACCCTGACGTATGTACCTTTGTCACTGTTCCATCCCCGCGGAACACAACAATATTAGAATTAAATGTATTAATGGTTTATTATTAAGATAAAAAGAATTAATAAGAAATATTTATTTTTAAATGTATTTTATTATATAATGATTACTGTTACCGTCTATCATTGTCTAAATATATTTTTACTGCCTAAATATATGTATTCAGCTATAGTGTGAAGATGCAGGATGCTATCACAGTGAATGTGAAACCGAGACCGAAGCGTTACCCTTTGTTTCCGCTGAGAGACGTGCCGCGTGACTCATTTCCCTGCACGTACAGGTTATCTTAGGGCGGCAGTCACGGTTTAACTTCTGAGAATCAAATCGAGTTCTAGGTATTTTTTCCGAACTGGTTGGTTCGACTTTTAAGAAATTTGAATTCTTATAAGTTTGAGAACTGAGGTACCACTGTAGATAACAGCATATAACTGAAAACAATGCGCACACAACTCTGACAGCGCAGAATAACTCCAACCTGCAAGATGGCTGGAGAGTCTGTCTCAGAGTCCACTCGCTTCTTGAGGATGGACTTTTTGGGCATGGCCAGCATCTCCTCTACCTCCTTCCTCCGTCGAGCCAACTCCAGCTCCCTGAATTCTTCACTGTGCTTGTCCTTTGAGGGAGATGCTCTTGGCCTCCTGCTTCCACTGCTGCTGCTGCTACTGCTGCTGCTGCTACTACTCCTGCTGCTGCTGCCACTGCAGCTCCTGCTCCTCCCTCTGGTGTGGCTCTTGGCCCTGCTTGGACTCCTGCTCCGGGGACGGCTCCTGCTCCGACCCCAACTGCGGCCGCGACTGTGGCTACGTGGCCGACTCCTTCCACGACTCCTGCTCCTGCTAGGAGGACGACTCTTGCTGCGTCCCCTACCAGGACTACGACTCCTACTCCTACCCTGGCTCCGCCCCCGACTCCTCCTCCTGCCTGGGCTCCGCCTCCTGTATGCAAGGTTGTCATAACGTCCATCATAACTTGTCCGCTTCTCAGGAGGAGGTGGATAACTGTGCTGGCCTTTATAGTGATAATCTCTGCCAAGGCAACAGAAAAGACTCACATTCAGGAATTTCTTCTCCTCCTGCTCTTTACAGCAAAAATCTGCATTCTGTGATTAACTTCACCAAGCATCTAAACAAAAATCAACTATCTATAAGTTACTATTAATTTAAGATGGATTACATTCCTGTCTGTAATTACACTCAGAGAGTGTAATATATGATGTGGATAAAGAATTCTTCAGTATATTTTTGGTTGTCAGAAATCATAGAATAGAACACAGCCAATCTCTGTCCTCCCCCCCCCCAACACTGTACCTGTCATACGAGTGACCTGATTTCCAAGCAGGTAATCCAGTCCGGTCATTCCCCACAGTGATCGCCAGCTTGTGGTCAGTTGAGGGCCCACCATGTGACGGAGAGGGGGTCAGTCGCTATGGATGGGTCACAGAAGACAAACTTATTTACATATATAAAACAGAGAAGATGTTTATCATCTGAAAAACTTTGGATTGAAAGTCAGTCTTAGTCTGTTCGGTAGATGAATCATGTTCAGTTATAGTCACCAGAAAAAAATTATATTCCTCAACATATATTTACTATATTAAAAAATGCATACTCTCTGATTGGTTTTACAAGTAAATAGGCATCATAGGGACTAAGGTGATGTTCTACAAAGCAGGGGTCAGTTCCACAAAGCAGGGTTTCTTGCTTAGCTGAATAACTTGTTGGATTTAAGGTAGTCTGGGGTAAATATAAGTGAACAAAGATAAAGTCCATTTAGCCCAGACTACCTTAAATCTGACAATTTATCTGGCCAAGCAAGAAATCCTGTTTCCTGAAACAGGCCCCTGGATTTCTCAGTTCCCTGGGTTAATTTAAGATAGATGTCATGATTGTCCAATAGGAATGCTCCTTACCTAAACTCTTTTTGGACGATCATAATTTCTATATTAAGTTAACCCAGCTAATTGAGAGATGCTGCTTTGTGGAACACCCCCCAGGGCATAATAATAATGATGATGATGATGATGATGATGATGACAACGATAATAATAGCATTAATAAAAATAAGAAGTCGAATACAACTACTACCACTATTGTACCGTCCGAATTATAAAGAAAAACCTTCAATGCACCGTGAAATCAAAACATCGGTAGCATGAGAGCATCATTTTTAGCATATTAAAATAGTTAACCAAGAAACCCTCATCTAGTTCGTGTTAGCCGATTCACAGAAATGCCTGCTGGTGCCAACACCCACTGCAACCTGGGCGCAGAAAAGCCACATTGACACCCTGAGCAGTATGCCTGGGAACCTACTTTAACGAAGGGCTCGCTGGAAGAAGGCCCGCCTCCCGGGCCCCAGGTGTTTCTTAAGCCAGGAGAAGGCAACCTCCCGCGGGGCGGAGAGCGCCGAAGTTTCTCCGAATCTGTGTGGTAGCCGTGGTGATAGCCAATGCGCTCCCTGTTCCGGTCCTCCAGGTAGGACTCACGGTGCAAAGGGTGGACATGGCCCTGCGGCGAGCGACCGGAAATGGGACCGCGGAGCCCCTCCACCGGCCCCGACGGTGGGCCATGAGGATGAAAGTCCCAGGGAAATGATCCTCCTCGCCGTGGTCGGCCACGAAACATACCGCCAGCCGATAATAATATGCAAAAACGTCTCTATACACGTACTATATGATTTTAGAGCAGCTTTGGATCGGACACACAAAGTAAACGACACCCTGCATCACAAACAGCTAGCTAAGACGACACTGTCCCATTGCGCAGAGATTGCTCTCCACTAGATGTCAGGGCCACATTTGCCTAGACAAACCGCTGCTGGTCCTCCTTCCTCATTGGTCGAACGCAGTCATCGGGGAACCGAGTCCCGGTGACGCATGTCTTAATAGCCAATAGATTTGTAGAATGGGTCAGCGGTCCATAGGCACTGTATGTGAAATAGGCACCAGGAATCATTTCTGTACCATCAAGTCATACACAGTTCGTCAGCCTCGCGGTACAGTTCTTAAGTGTAGCCTTTTTAATTAGGCAGATACTCTGTAAGCGTTTTTTCAAGACTATATAGTATAATTTTGCAAGTGGAACTCAGATGAAAGTATAGTAATATATTAAAAGAATTCTGTAGTTTTAAGGAATGTATTTTATTGCATATATTCGATTTTTACAGCAACAGGCAATGTAGTCATAAAGTTTCATTATTATTGTCTTAAAGTGCCACGCAATTACAATAGCTTGAGGACGGTCAGAAATAAAAGCGTACCGCTAAACCAAAGAACATCAATACCGCATTCACATGTCTGTTCAACTTTAATAGTTTATTTTTTTTATTATACAAATGTATGTTAAATGTAATACTTCCTTAAGTTGTTAATAGCGTTACATAAGTCGTATGTCGGTTTCTAACGCTGTTGGTACGCCTATTATTTGTGTCCAAACAGTATTTATTTTACTAACATAATAATCCCGTAACATCATGTAAACAGATGAGCTGAAACTGTCATCTGTTTTTTAAATTGCAGATTCATATAACAATAATGTCTAATAATGTTGATACACCTTAGGAGCCTGCAATGTGTGCGGACTACTCCTGGTCATATCGAGTAATTGTCTGTACCAAGTGTATAGGTAGCTGTGTGTCCAGAATGAAGACTGTATCCATGTCTATTGCTCAGATTACATCATCTGCAAACAGCCACCACCCCATGATGCATTGCTAGTGCCTTCATTAGTTGTGACAAACTGATCTGAATTGAACTATGATCAAATTCAGTCCAAACAGAATAACAAACGAAGCAGATCCAGTGCAGAAACATTTAATGTCATCCAAATTCAATAAGCGACATCATATCATAGCATTTACATTGTAATTGTCATTAAGTTGGGACAGCTACAATAAAGTATTAAAAAAACAAGAGAAGTTGTGCATTATGTTGTCATTTTCTTAGTCTGGAGCATCTTCTACATTTAAAGGTCAAGAGAACACTTGTAAACACAGTCAAAGGCCCCCTCCCACTGATGGAGACTTACCTGAATTAATGAAAAAGGGGATAATTTGATGTTGGGTTCTGCATGTAAGCTGGTACCGAGAAAGGAACAGAGAAAAACATCCAGGTCAGACAGTCTTGTGTGTTTCAATGTCACACTCAAACTTAAAACCTTTAATGTGGCAAGTGATTTGTATATTAACCACCAATCATTATGAACCTCATACTAGATAAGCAGTTGGAAGATGGATGGATGCATATATTATGGTGATAAACTGTTTTAAATAGTGAACAACAGATCTCCGCAGTAAATATATGCTGCAGTCAGGTATGTCCTTCACTTTCTCCTTCATGCAGCCATTAGTACTCCAACCTCAGATCTACAGTGGAGAAGAAAAAAAAATAGGCTACTGACCATGGATCTGGAAATCACATCACTCGATGCATCAAGGTCACCCAATGTGTGGCCCTGCTCTGCACCGCATGCATCTTTTAGGCCTGTTTTCAATGATCCTCAGTGATTTTGTACTCGTATGGATACCATGTCACCCTCCCACTGAACAAGCAAGCTCACTGTCGGCCTGTACATATCAGCAACACCAAGCCTCCATAAGGACAGCTGGAAGTAATGAAAATCACGTCATTCACTCTCCCTTTATTTGATTTCCTATGCCAACAGTTACAGCATAAGGCACAGTGGCTGAATATTGGATGTTTTGGGCACAATGCAAAAATTCCAGTTTGGGGGAGGGGGGTTAACAAAAAGGAAACGCACTAAGGCTACAGAATGCAACAGGACACAGAGACTCAATTGTTTTTCTACCAGCCAATCTTCAGAAAGACATTGAGGTTATTGCCCAAATTACAACAGAAGTGATGCAAGGGTGAAAATTGCTTTATTTTTTGCATAAACTATCTACAATTGTGACATTTATAAACATACACATACAATGCGTTTTCAGCGGATGAGGACAAAGTAGAAAACAGGATGCACAGTGAATCAAAACAAACTTGGACTAACAAATCCAGTGAGATATTTCTTCCTCCTTATTCAAGTGATTGGCAGAATATGTGAAATTCTTGCTTCTTCAGATGAAACATATTGATCTTGATTGCTGTCCTTGTTAATCGTGTATCTGTGGCTTTACACAACTGACCTCACAAAACTTGGCAAGAACGTCGGACCTCCCATTTTCGAAAGCTGACATGCTGCAGGCACATGACAGAGAGGGTATTGATAAGACCCACAAAGACCATCCTGCCCAGTGAAAGAACCCCAGCAGCCACTGATGCGGTGCCTTTTGTAACCAATTTGGTGCACAAGTATTTCTATCCCAGTCACGAACATGGACAAATGAAACCATCAAAGGAACATCCAGGTTCCTAATCGTCAGGCTGCCAATTCCTGCTATGAAATTTTATAGTCCAGTGAAATACAATGTTAAAAAATTACACATGCACAATTATGTTCCTTGTGTACAGCAAATGAATGACAGGAAACATCATTACATGGATGATTGAAGACAGAAATCCGAACAAAACAGAGCAATGTTGTGAAGCTGTATCTATCCCTTTCACACAGGTAACGACAGAAGAAATTTTCTTGAAGATAACGAGGGTCCATTACGTGGGCGTGTACGACGTGAAGGCTGCCAAGAGACATCCATGGTAGCATGCCTTAGTGTAATATGGGATAACTTGTATCTTCATAGTGTTTCAAGCAAAACCTTTCTCCATCTTTTCTGTTGTTCTTTCACTCTCTCTTGGCCAGTGCTTGAATCTATTCAAACTAAAATCCGTTCAAGGGAAAAAAAGTGACTAAATGAAAAGAAATAGGAGGAAGAAACACCCTTAGTGAAGCCACCCAGATATTAATGAACATTAACACAGGAAATTAAATTGTCCAATATTGAATAAAGCTACAGGCCTACTCTTAACTAATCACCTGGCTTTGCAGTACCCACACTAAGCTACTACACTTGGCCATAGGTTGGTGTGGACTAAGGTAACCTGAAGAGCTGAACAAAAAATGAAATGTTCCAGCTTCAGAAACAGCAGAAAATGAGTTCTTGTCCAAAATGCAACTCAACCCCTTGGATTCCTTTCTTAACCTTTCATAAGTGGAAACAAGTCATGCAAAATGCAATGACCCACTCATGCAAGAATATTTATTTATTTCAGTTGCAAACATCAGGATTTTCTATACAAAATACTTCTCTCCCTGACAAAAAACTGTATAGAACATAAACAGAATATACATCATAATGCTAATGCAGTACTTATTTTATTTGCAGTCTTCATTCTGCAAAAGTATTTTGCTGAAGCACTTAAAAAAACCCACAGGGTTCGCCCGGAGTTTAGCCCTTACAAAACAGTAAAATAAACAAGACACTTAAGACGCACTGGAGCTGTGGCTTATCTCGCACTGCCACTTCTCCAAAAGGTTCTGAATGTCCATGTTGAACTGGTCAATGCCCTTGCCTGAGAGGTGAACTCCATCTGGTCGGTACAAGCCAGAGTCTGAGCCAGGACGGATTTGTACATGGTCCACTATCGTCCCACCTAATGCACAGATGTCTTCCTGCACCTTCGCATTGACTGTGACACGCACCCTCTCAGCTGCCTCTGTGTCTTCCAAAGACCTCCAGGAGAGGCGGGGCAGGATGCTGGACCACACGAGCAGACACTGGGGGAAGATGCTCTTCATGTACTCCAAGTCCTTCCTTATTGCAGTCAGGAGTGTCTCTGTGTCACCATTGCCCAGGTCATTGCCTCCCAAGTGGATGATGACGACGTCAGGGCTGGGCCAAGTATCCTTGAGCTGCTGGATTAGTGGCAGAAACTGCTCCCACCTCATGCCCTGTGTTCCCTTCCACCACATATGCATCCTGCCTGAATCCATCCCCAGCTGCACTCCTTGGCCCAGAGACTTAGCCCTCTTCTCTGCCCAAAACACCAGAGAGTGGCCACAAATCCACACATTCTTTACCTCTTTGCAGGTCCTACCTGCAAAAGCCAACACAGGAGATGTTATGGTTTCTCAAGCTGCCCGGTTGGGCTGTTCGGGCCCTTCCTGCCCAGGTCACTCATGCCGCAGGATCACCTTGTACATCCTTACGGCATTGGGAACCTTCTTTTTAGCAGGAACAAAGGTGTGCAAGTCTTTGACAGAACTTTGTTTTGCTTATGGAAAATGGCTGACAGACTATTACCCAAAGCTTGCCATGTTGTCAATGCACATAACCTGCAATGTAGAGGCCTGCCTAACTTCTGAAATCATTCTCCATTTGAAAGCTTGGGTTGCTTTACTACTATAACTGCTTAATATACAAATCTATACATTTCATTACACAGCACTAATTTTTATTACACAGCGGGCATCATCAAGTCCCACATATTAAATATTTAATCAATCTGAATTCACCAACATCCAATATCAATAAAGTATGTTGGTTCCTGTTCCAAAATGGGCTCCCTTAATGATAAACAGTAAACCATAATGCTTGCCCTCTCTGCCTGAGAAGACTATTTTCATTTGCTTTTTATGTTTTCAAAATTTCCCTCATCAATCCTGTGCCTCAGCTCCTAGTCTTAGAACATGAAAAGAAATCATTGAGCCTGGAACGCAACATGCTCCTGATGTCATCTTTCAGGGATTCCGACCATGCGTCAGTTAGGACTAGTATCATATTGTGTTTATATACAGAGGACATCATATGCAGTCAATTTAACCCCAAAACTATTTTCAGTGTTTTTCGTTCCTTCCCCTCAAAAAAATGAAACAATTTCCGAACAATTTTGACACAAATTATCTAAACTTTCATTTGAATTCATAATGTAGCTGGTAACAGGAAGTTAACCGTCACCGAGTGACTGTTTCCAGGCAAACATTTTGGGAAAAGAGTCCTAATAGTGTGGGAAAAAAAGTAAATAGATAAAAATGCTGTAGCAAAACTCAGTGCAACAAAACAAAGCCACACACATGTTAATTTTCAACATATTCAGCACCTGGCCTTGCTTAATTTTCACGCAAAAATTACCTCCTTCCCAAGCACATGTGAAAAAAGATATTCCACCTGGAAGAAAGCCACTTACAACATTCTGAAAAATTGTCAGATATCACCATAACCTTTAGTACCTTCTAGGACTGACTGCTTATCTTGCTTATGACCTGGCCATGCTGGCTAAGGTAAGAGGGTACCTGTTGGGGACTTCTGGCTTTCCACGCATGTCCTCTGAGCCTCCCTCTGCTGCTCCTTCTTCAGCCTCATCCTCTCCTTAAACTGCTCCAACTGGGTACAGCAAAGGGAAGAGCTCTATGTCAGCACACCTAGAGAGATGTCCCAACATGACATAAGCCAAGGGTGTTTTACAAGAGAATCCCCTCTAGCTATGCTGACAGGGAGACTTTCCCACTTTTCACAAAGCTAATTTTACCTCTGAAACTGAAAATCTTAAACCAGGAAAACTACTTTAAACCATCTGAAATCCTAATTCTTATAACTAATAATATGACTTTTCAACTACTAAAACTCTGTCAAACATTAAGCTACAACTAAATTAAGCCGTCCCCTGTTCTGCATGAAACAGCACCAGGTTCAGTTATGACCAATTTAGAAACACTTCCTATACCAGCTGGCCACTGTAGCAGTATCTACTAGTGGTTCGCTAAGTACTCACAAGCTGTTGGAGGACACAGGTGTTATTTGGAGCCAACTGTCTTTCACAATAGAAAGCAACCAGTTATAAGCAAAGCAAGAGACTGCCTTGGCAGAGTATTATGGGTTTATGATTCAGAAGGACTAATACCTGGGCTCAAGACCCATTTCAACATAACAAAACTCATACCCGCTTCTTCTGTTTTGCCTTGATGTCATCCTCTGATATTTTTGCAACTTGAATTCTCTCTTTTGATGCAGAAGTGACAGTAGATGGAGTCGATGTGTAACCAGACACCTGCATGGTCTCTGTCTCTTCCTTCTGAGCTATAGAGTCCTCATTCTGAGTCTGTTCATTCACCTGTACCGTTTTAATGACGGTGAGGCAACGAGACTTTAACATCTCCCGAGAACCCGTGGCTCGCTTTTCACGGCCCACTTTGCCGCCCAGCAAATGCTGCATTGAGGCCAAAGCAGAGTTCCCTGGTGACTGGTAAGGATACAAAGGTAATCCTGTGAAAGGATGAATACCATAATAAGAAAGCAGTGGGTTACTCAGTGGTGCCAAATTACCAGCAAGTTGCCCAGAAAGAGTTGACGGCAGCCTAGGGTGGGGACCCAAGAGTGCAGCTGAAGCCATGGCAGGAATATGAGCTGCAGGTAAGGATTGCATATTGCCCATTGACAACGCCAAAAGCAGCGGGGCTTGAGTCACCGAAGGTGCTAAATGGCCAGGATGCTGATGTTGATACATTAGGTGAGGATCTGCCTCAGTTTGAGGAGGTACAAGGTCCCAGACTGAATGCGAGGCAGCTTCATGATGACTGTACCCAAGATCACATTGCGTGACATGAGCAGATTTGAATGTCCCCTGGGTGTACTGGGAGGAAGATGTTGCAGAAAGGGTCCCAGAGCCTTGGCTTGCTGGAATAGTCAAAGGGATGTCATTTTGGGTACCACTGCACTCCAAGTTGTCTGAATGAGTCCCACAGGCTCCCCAGTCAGAGGATTCCACAGTATAGTTGGTGTCTTGCTCACTGTACTGCTGCTGCATGATGCCCAGGGTACATTCAGGTTTTGTATCCGTAGATCCTGACGATCTCAGTTTTTGCTTCTTGCCATAGAGACGCTCCCGTGTCCTGTCTGCTAATTTGCTGACTTCTGCTGTGTCCAAGTCCAAACCAATGGTCTGAAGTAGATTCTGGATTTTGTCAAACTGTTGTGTCCCCTCTTCAGGGTGCCCCTCCCCATCCACAGGCTGTGAGGAATTAGCATCAACAATGTTTTTGTATAGATACTCACTATCTAGTGACTGAGATTCTTCCCCATCCCTTACTCTAGTCCCAGGACAGTCTTCCTGCCTCCAAGTTTCATGTGTCAACCCATTGTCACAAGAAATGCTGCTCTCATGGGGCAACAGGAAGTCTTTGTGCACTTTGGTTGTAATCTCTGGCTTCCTCTTGTACTGAAGCTGGTGTTGATCTTCATTGAGAAGTTCTTGCTGGGAGACCTGATGAGGTGACTGGTGCTCATATTCTGCCATTGCTACTCTTGCTTCACGGACAACAGCAGAGAGAAGATTGGCATCAACCCCTTTGTTCAAAGTGTTGAGAAATCGTTCAATCTGGACTGACAAGTTGCTCTTATTCTTTGTGGCAACTTGTGATTGCTGGTCAGGAAGAGAGTTGCATATAAGATCCTCATTGGTAGCTAGCTTTTTCATGGATGAATGATGAAAAGTCTGTGCATGTTGATAGTGATCAAAAGTTTGTTCAGATGAGGATGTGTACTTGTCGTAAAAGGACTGGCAAGAGGATTGGAGATGACCAGATTGACTAACACAAGACTGGTCAAAACCCAAGCTGAAATTAGATGCGATGGCATCATTCTGTAAGGGGGGGGGGGGGGGGGAGAGACCATTAGTTACTACAGGTACTAATTTTCTGGATTAACATACGGAACATCGATATCTAGACTAAATTTGAGTATCATGAGAATGATTATAAGCAATTTGTAGTATACTATACTATTTCATAGTAAATAGAGAACATGAAAAACTTAAATTCACTTTTCTTAAAACATATTCCTTTAGATGCAGATGGCAAATGAATTAGAATAGACATCCAAAACAGACCTTTAGCTGGACATCAGATTCCAGAGAGCCCCCTGCAGGCTTCTTCAGAATAGACTTCACAGGTAAGAGGGTTGAACAGGTCTTAAGATGTATATTGGTTTCTGGCTCCATGGAAAGTTTGCATTTAGCATGTTCATTGTTGGGCAGCTCATCTATCAGGGACTCCTGGTCCTCCTCCGATTTGTGCTGAGCTGCCTTGGACTGGCCCTTCAGCTCCATCGCCATGATGGCACGCCTGCGAGCGATCTGTTCAAGCAAGTCCTGCTGCAACTGCTTCTTGGCCGGTTCTTCATCCAACTCGTTGCATACACTAGCTGATTCATGACCCTCAGCAGAGAGCTGAACATCTGTGTCGTCAGCAGAGCCATGATTATGGCTTCTATTCTCTTTCTTTGGGCTCCGGCTCCACTGCCTACCAAGATCGCGGTGTTTTTCTCTACTGTATTCCCACTTCTCACTAACATGAATGATCCTCTCTCTGCTGCGGCTGCGACTACGACTATATCTGCGATCCCACTGTTTGCTCATGTGGATGACCCTCTCCCTGCTGTGGCTGCGATTCCAACTCCTGCCGCTGTCAATGATTCCGTTACAGCTCTGACTATGTTGGCTTTTGCTAACTCGCCTCCTGCTGTCACCGTGCCTGGGGCTGCATCTCCAGTCTTGTTCTCTGGTTGGGCTCCAGGACTTCTCAGTACATTGTCTTTGGTCAATGCTGCAATTGTTGTTGTCATGCCTCTCAGACTCCATGCTTCTTTCTGTACCTGTGTAAGAAGCAGTCATGGAGTTCCCAGTTCTCACTTCTAGCATTAGCTACAGCAATTTCTACTCCAGCCTTCACAAGCTGACAAATACCTTCACGTTTCCACAACTTTAAATCAAGTCTGACTGCCTTACCTGCACCGTAATCTACCTTGGGGGATTTGCTACAACAAAGAGACATAACAGTATTAGTTTTCCTTACAGGGTAGAGCACATCACATGGTGATATTACATGAGGATCTATGTGGGGGAAAAAACCCAAAGAACTCACTCATTTTCAGAAACATCAGAATTGAATGACTCAATTTTGACCTTCAAGTTATCCATTTCATCATTCGCGGAATCCCTGAGGACTTTGACTGTGATTTTGTTCTGTAAACAAACATTCCAGGAAGGAATTAGCAAGGCTCAAATAAGGTTGTGCATGGCACTTGCTTGACACTCCTGGCTCTGCTTTGAACATTACTACAGTCTCAAAATATCTGATGTTAGATGACAGAAACAAACCTTGTCTCTGGGTGCCGTGGAGTGACCCTCCATCTTGGGTGTGGTAGTGGAGACTCTGTCATGCATCTTCTTAATCCGCACTGCTTGGTGCCCCTTCTGAAACTGTTGATTCAAAAACTTGCATCCTAGACTACAAACAATACTTCAACTGCTTAGTGCAGATGGTGAAAATACACCTTACGTTAGTAATGGATACACCTTAAATGCCCTGTTTTGTGGAGGGAGGAGCATAACCTACTGGGAATATGGTGAACTCCACGTTGTCCGACATATTCAGCTTGCTCTCCTCCATCACTTCACTCAGGTGGAAGAACATTAAGGGGTCGCTGTCACACTGGATTAACCCAGATGACTCCCTCAGGGCGACCACAACACCCTGGAGAAAGAAGAGGAACACAAAGCTATTCTTTACTTGTTACTCATTCTAACATGTGCTTGGGTAGACCCACTACTGCTCAAATGTTTGGAATCACCGGGAATTTTCCTTGTTTTTCAAAAAAAAAAAAAGAGTATTAAAACAACATTCAGTTAATCAGAAATAATGTTTAGACATGTTATAAATGACAGTTCTGGGATTTTCCCCAATCCCAAAATGAATTAATGGATGGTCTTGACAACGATATGTTAATAAAAGTTTGTGTGTCCCATCTATCACTGACTGCCAGGTATCCCTCCTCTGACACCCACATCACCCGCTCTTTCCATGACAAGACCCCATGAGAACCATTGCATTCCCCCATTTACCATCTCCCGCAACTCGTTAGACTGATGAAAGGTGTCTGGCTGGATCTCCACATTGACGGCCCTCTCGGCTTTGGTTCCACGGTTGATACAGAGGTTGAATTGTACTATGTCCCCCTCCAGCATGGTGGTCTCCGAAAGCACGTCACTGGGGCCAAATGGCAATTTCTTTTCCTTGCCTGCCAGTCCAGCCACCAAGAGGCCTTCACTGGAACTGTGGCTAGACGTGGTGACAGCCTTTGGAGAAGACAGTACTTAAAATGTTCAGAACCTGTACTGTAGAGAGTACTGGTGTTATCTCTGCTTCACTAAACCTTCTGTACACCTCCTGTCCAAATGTAAAATGAGACTGACAACCATTCAACTTTGAAACAGCTGTCCTTCGAAAAACAGGAATCATTGTTTCATACACGGTAGAGAAAAGCGCAGCGTGTTTTGCTAACATAACTGAATAGTTGCTACTGACACATAAGATTCAGGGTATAGGTAGATTCCGGGTAGACAGACTGTCTATATGACTAAACAGAGTATCTCTTCACCCTGAGCAGCAAACTTTCAGTGCACCTGCTGTGTCGGCGGCTCCTTTGAAATGGGTATGAGGATGGTGCCCTTGTACTGTTCAGGGCTGACATCTTCAAAGATGACAGTCCTCTGAGGCAGTACCTCTGACACCATGGTTTTCCACTGCAAAAGACAAATGTCAGTTGACTTAAAGTGAGTGAGGCATGACAAGAACTTGGCCAACACTGAAATGACCAAACCATTCACAGCAGTCACTGTTGCTATTGGGAGCAAATATATGATTTGAGTCTCATTATGACATGAGCACTAGAGTGGACGTGGAATAAAATAAGTGTTTCTTAGGGCAGCCTCACACTTGGTCTGGTTGCCACATACCCTGCTTGAGCACAATAGTCCCCTTCCCCAACTCCCCTGCTGGTCTACACTCATGTTGCACTTAACACTCTGGGCTCGAGCACACTTTCATAACTTTCATGACTTTTTGTGTTGAGAGAAAAAACATAGGAGGAAATGTGCTATTGCACAGCATAAAGGAGCTCATGATTAATGTCCATGTTTTGTGCCTTATTTGGAGCCTTTGTGGACGAGATGATACACAGCCGTCAAATATTTAGAGTATGCAACGTCGTAATTCTCATTCAATTGTGCTGCACGAAAAAGGATTACTTTCATGTATTGCATTAATTTGTTCCTGCATACTCTCGTCAGCCCAGATTTTTAGCAAACGCCATAGATCAAAGCGATCCATTGAGAATGTTTGTCGTTGCGCAATCTGAGTAAATTTTTTGCAACGCATTTGTGCAAAAAAGACAATCTGTGTATCCTAGCCATTCCGTTTCATCTGGGTTTGGTTCATGTGTAGTGCATATGTGCACATGCCAGCTGCATAAGTGCAACTGAACAGTGCACAGGTCCACTTCTTCGATCACACTAGTCAAATGTTGTGGGTCAAATGTGTTTATGCATGTTATGGATGGCCTAGTACAAGTACACCCTTAGGTTCCAGTAAGGCTGAATGGCCCATTATTACTTCCCATTGTATTGGCCCTGATCTATGCTATGTAGATGACCCACCTAGTCTCAGTCTCCATTATAAACCCTATAGGGTCGAAATGGTGAAAAAGTTCCATCTCCTATACCCAACCACTGCCAGAGGCCAGGGTATCTATTCACTGATCCTTGTCTTTGAAACTTACAAACTTTTTGTAAGGAGGGCCAAATTTAATAAAGTGAAGATGTCCGGGGCCACTAGTTCCTTCTGACATTTTTTTAACCACAAAAGTTACATGATTTTAAGTTACAACGATTCTAAAGCGGCAGAGTTTACTTTTACCTTTAGAAGATAAATTAATTAAATTAAATAATGATATTCAGCGAGTTTAATTATTTTACAATGTAACGCGAGCACATTATAAGTAACTGTAATTAAAATACCTAAAAATGAACAGTAATCAGTTACTCTACTTCTTCAGTGGAAAAGTAA
>JABFDZ020000066.1:17536464-17568193 GCA_019775955.2 Pollimyrus isidori | reverse complement strand
TCTGACAGAGCTAGCGGGCCATAAATAACACATTATGAGACCGAAGCTGCGGGCCGTATGAAATCTGGCCGAGGGCCATGATTGGCCCGCGGGCCGGACTTTGGACATCCCTGTCTTAGACTCATCTTTCATGCAAGTTGTATTTGAGATCTTCAATTGATAGCCTTCCTTGGGTGCACTTTCAAAAACAAAGGATACAAGTACTAACTTAACACTAGCCATGGCTAAACGTACCTTGTCCTTGGCCTCCGCGGTGTTCTCTTTGGCCTTGGTCACCATCGCAGGATTGTCACAAGACAACTTCTTCAGACGAATGGCCTTCTGTTTCTCCGAGGAGCTTGCCTACAGAAACGGCACTGTTAAACATAGCCCTTGAGTCACCTGAATGCTAGTATAAAATGGTAGGCCTGCGCTGGTAAAAACGGTTGTTATATTACCAAAATAACAGAACTCAAAATATAAATTTTACTTTTATTTTGGTCTCTGACTTAATGTTTCTCCCTCATAAAAACGATACTACACAGGCCTTCATTTGAGGAAAAAAAACTAATACAGATAGAACAGTCATAAAAATTTCTGTTACACGACACAGCTACATCATTTTGCAGAGGTGGGAGAAAAGATCGATACAGTTTAGTATTATGATTTTTTCAACTCAATATCATTTTGATACAGTGGTGCAAAGTACAGCAATATGCCTTTCAAAATTAAAAAAAATTGATTTCATATACTCCTATTTGGTTGATATCAAATCAATGTAATCATGACTGTATGGCACATGTACAATAATCACAATGGCCTTAGGTGACTGGAGGACCCCAGCTTTTCAGCATTATACAGGCGTTTAACTGCACCCACAGTTAGGTAAGCAGTTTAGTAGTACGCCTAGAATATTTATGAGATGTATTTTGAGAAGCCCAAGAGTTAGAAGCTGGATAAATTCAGAGTATCCTTCTACTTATTAAATTCGGTTAGCGGAGCACACCACATGCTACTATTTTGGTAAATAATGAAAACAATAAGCACTGAAGTGGCAGTGAGGAAAGGAACAGCTCAACAGCCACAACACATTTTAAAAGAGGAGATCTTGTGGGTAAAAGTAAGATGCTGGTGGTGGGACAGTGTTTTTTGCATTTTAAAGTCTGACATGTTTATTAAAGATAAGGATATTTTCTCAAGGAAGATCATGATTTATAAGATTCATGTTTATATTTAAGACTATTTTGCAAGTTACTTAACCAAACAAATTCCCATATTTTTAAAAAATATAGCCCTGTAAGATGACTTTTCTACAAGAAAAAAAAACACACTCAGCATACTCTTTTAAGGTGGTGAAAAAGATTCATCATGCTGCCATCCATAATTTTAATAGGTGCAAGAAATAAATTGCAACATATCCCATAATAGAACTACAACACTTGCTATATCATAAAATGCAAAGAATCACAATATCATATCATAGTTTCCCAAACATTGTGATTCTATTGTAGTATTGCACTTCTATGGAAATTCCCACTGCTATCATGCTATTTGTATACGTCATTTACTATTGCCAGAAGCACATGTGCATCCCTGACAGGTGCATTTCAGCACCACAGAGAAACCACCTGACAAGACACATTGGCAAATACCTGGCACAAACAGTTTTACAGTAAAAATACCTAACACACTTGGATCTGGTTTGTGGAGAGAATTCTGCTGGAGGAATCTGGTTAGATACTTCATAACCCCCAAGCTAAAATCTGTTTAAACTGGCGATACAGGTAAGGGGTTGTGCTGGAGGAAATGTGGGGAACTAGCAGGTCACTTTCACATATTTTGGAGCGGTCCAGCTATTCGGTCGTACTGGCAGGATAAAACAAAAGCAATACATAATATCCTAGGTGATGCAATTGATTACTCGTTTTCCACAATTTATCTGGGTAACTTACCAGCTGATCTGGAAGTGAGAGATAAGTATTTACTAAAGATTATATTAGCAACTAGCAAGAAAGCCGTAACACGAAAGTGGTTCCAACCTGATCCTCCAACAAAGTCTGAATGCCTGGACCTTGTAACTAGTGTTCAAAATATGGAGAGAATTACCTTCGCACTGAAATTACAGATGGATACATATTTCCAATAATGGGAAAAATGGATTGTGTTTATGTCTTTATGATTTGTAGTTTGACCTCTGTATGCATCTGTTAAGATTTTTGTAAAGTTGTAACGGTGACCACACAATTGTTTTCCAAGTTTTGTTGTGACTCATCTGTTTGGAAAAATAAAAAATAAAATATATATTTAAAAAAAAAAACACACCTAACATTAGCTAGAAAGCAGTCCCACACCAGGGTCTCTCAATCCCAAGTCACAAGTCCAAGTCATTACATACACTACAAAATTAAGGCAAATCTAATGTACCAAATCAGAACCATCACAATAAATCAATTAAACTTGATTACTTGATTGTGAAAAAGCATCGATTAAAATTTTTCCAATTGATTATCCGGCGATATGGTGGCAGGGAGACGGCACAGAGAGGATGAGGATCCAAATAAAGAGCAAAAGCATCATTTGTGTGGATGCTTTTCACATTAAAAGTGAATGAAAAAGCAGTCTGTCAGTATTACTTTGTAATACTCACTTCTACAACAAAGGCTAGCTCTGTCCATTTGCCACAATTTTACATAATACAGTACATATAACCAATTAGAATTAGTTATTTTTTGTGAAAGTATTGTGTGTTAGGTGCAGATTTGGCAAAAACCAACAACAGCGTCTGGCAGACAAGTTAGTGGTGCTTTGCATTGTGCCAGCAAACACAATGCAGAACTAAAAACGGACTTGATTCTGCTCATTTCACATGTCCATAGATTACAAAATATTTCCATACAACTCAAGATGAATGCCTTTTCGTGACCAGTTCACTTTTCCCAGCTTCACTTATTCTTATTTAATTTCACACAAATGTGCCAAAAGATCTGTGTGTGAGTCCAGCAGCAAGAAAATTAATGATTATAATAGTCTTGGACTGCAGTTATGGCAGCTGCAGGTAACTTTACACTTTTTTTATATACTGTAAAAAAATAAATAAATAAAATAAATAACCTAGATAATGTTGAAAAGGGACCATCATTAAAATTAAAAAGGTTGCCAAGTTTGGTTTCCTATGATCAAATAAAAATGTTTTAGTGTAACATATTGATGGCAGACTATTGTGATCCTTGTGATGTGACAATTGAATATGTATGAAATGCCATATCGATATTAACTTTGCACAGTGTGCAAGTATCAAGCCAGTATGCCGCAGATTATCACCTTGCGTTTGTGGAGTTTGTGTGCTCACATGTTCATTTGTAATATTTAAAGTGCAGTGAGGAGCAATGCAAAACATGTTGGTGCTGATGCAACTGCATAATTAGCTTGTAATCTGTTAATGTGTAATGCAGACTTTATATGTCTTTTTGTGATCAAGACTAAGGATGGACCAATATACATTTTTTCAGATCCGATGCAATTTCGACCATAACTGCTGATATGGATTCCGATACAAGAGCTCTTTTTACTTTCATATTTCAATATAATGGATAATATATAAACATTCATACTGTATATATTAATATGTTTTAAACTAGTAAATACAATCGAATAATGTGCATGTGATTGTATGCCAAAAAATCTTGAATTAGGCAACTTGAAACATACATAACATACTGTTCAACCTCATTTG
The DNA here is from genome assembly GCA_019775955.2 of Pollimyrus isidori. NCBI lineage: Eukaryota > Metazoa > Chordata > Actinopteri > Osteoglossiformes > Mormyridae > Pollimyrus > Pollimyrus isidori. The sequence continues at coordinate 17,564,481 of JABFDZ020000066.1, read as the reverse complement.
TGCATCTTATTTTAAGCGTATTTCCGGAATATCCAATTCAATGTTAATATCTTCCAAGAGAGATGGGATATGTTGCTTAAAATGCTCCATAGTTTCCCACTGGCAACAGCGTCACTTACACTTGCCGCTCCTGTATCACAACCTTTAGTGAACATGTAACACAGCCTAAGTTAGCGACTCCCAAACCACCCATTGCTGTTTTCATATTACTTGCGTTGTCTTGCACAACTGCGTGTGCTTTGTTTACTGGGATTTTCCACTAAATGCTACTTCCACCCCCACACCTCAACTTTGTTTAAAATACTTCCAGATGGTCACCCTCTTATCTGAAATTCTTATGCTGATACTGCAAAGACTATCCATATGACTTCACAGGAGGCAGATATCACTAAGCTCACACCCACCGAGAGGCAAAAAAACTGATTGGCAGCATTAGCTTTGAGGTTCAATGCTGCAAAACACACAAATAAAATGAGCAGGAGCAGTCATGCAATTGATTGTACAAACCAATTTAAAAAGAAATAGATTATATCTTTTTACTGACTTCCAAGAACTAAATAAGTAAGCATTGGACATGGACCGGTCACATATGGCCGATACTCAGTCAATTTCATAAATATGGATCGGTGTGGATACCAATCCTAAATATCGGATCGGTGCCATAAAATCATGGAATCCAAGTCACATATGTCACTAGTTCATGTCCGAATCACACAAGAATGCAACTCAACAGAAGTAGAACAACCCAGGCCCACACACATGCACACTCACACAGAACCTCTAACTAGGATTTCAGAGGAGAGAGAGATGTCCTCACAGGAATGACCGTGAACACCACTTCATCCCCGGCCTTAAGCTCGTCCTCATCCAGGTTCTCTTTGGTGTTGAAGATAACGCTGCCCAGGTGCTCAGACATAATTGAACCAGAACCAGCAGTGATGCTCACTATAATGCCCTGGGGGTGAGAAGACCACATGGGGGAAAAACGACTAAATTCCAAACAGTTCTACAGACCAGAAATGCCATGGATTGGGGACAACATGAAAAATCCTAACACTGTTAACCCCCCACCTTTCCACCATACTTCACTCTTGGAAACATTTTGCCCACTGTAATCTTCCCACCAGTTTTCTCTGTAAACAGCCAGACTCCTGTTTCTCACCATCTCTCGTGTCTCTGTGCTGAACTGGAAGGTCTCCAGCAGTGGCTCAATGCGGCCCGCCCTCTTGCGTTTGGTAACCAGATCAGTGAAGAGGCGAAAGCGCACGTGGTCCCCCGGCAACAGGGTAACCCTGCTGTCTCCTTCACCAAACAGTAAATCCATCTTGCTTCCAAAAAGCCAGGCTTGTAGGCAACCCAGGGTCCCCTTGGTCCTCTTCTCATATGCCTGTGGGGGAGGGGCGGGATAAGTGGACACAAAGTATGTTCTCAAAAACCTCGTTCATCTTCCAGCATTCCAAGGCTGACTTCTGATGCAGAATTTAAAACACACAGATGGCAAAGATTACCTAGAAAGTTCTAACTTAAGGTGCTTTACACTGACTTTTGTTAAACGATATAGAACTGCCAATGAACATCCATTGCAATAAATAAATAGATAAATACTGAGTAGAAGAATCATGTGCCTAGTAGTCCTTTACAAAGCTTACAAACTATCTGAACACTTGGTTTGTTTGATAAACTGAATTTTTGATTAACTCTGCATGTGGCCAAAAGATTTATGTGCAGTCCAACAGTAAGGCTGTAAGAAAAAGCCCCAAATGATACCAGTTACCAAGCTCCTTCATTACATGGCCAGACATATACAAGATCCTCTTTGCTTCGGGTATGTTGTGTGACAATGACATTATAACTAAAAGGACCAAAAGTTTGTTACTTCTTGTGTTGGATTTCCACTAGCATAAAAACTGGTATCATTGCTGAATGCTATAATGATGCAAGGCATGGTAATTTGCCATGGCTACAGTATAGAAGAGTACAATATTAATACCAATAGAAAAGTAAGTGGAAACTTAGTGAAGGTTATCTCCAGCAAAATCTACACATTCATTTATGGTAATGATTCCAAAAAAAAAAAACAAACAAACAGATGTCATCTTTATAGTACCGAAACACAGCAGAACCTCATTCCTCTTACCTCCCGCAGAGCTCTAGTGACAACTCCTTCAAATACCTCACCATGCACTTCCTCTGTGCCGCCTGGCACCACCATTACATCTGTGGCACACTCCTTTCCCTGAGCAAGCCAACATACAAATAGAAAAGCAAAGAGGGCTGCCAATGTTATGCTGAAGGGTCATAAACGAGTCATGCAATACATCTAATTGGCTCAGTCATGTGTGACACACTATTCATCGATCCGTCATTACGAAGGAAACCAACATAAACACTGATTTCATAAAAAGTCTAGAGTGATCACTGAATAAAATAGTAGAAAATGATACATTTCCTTAATAAACGTGCAACTGAATATTAGAAAGAATATTACTCTCCACCCATGCAGGACCAGAAACACATGCTTTTTCCTGGTAACTGTTAACAATGTTTTGACACTGATGGGCAGTTGCCCGTTTTTCCCATCTCTTGGAACATCCACAATGCTCTTTCGCCTATCATACTGCCACCTCCACTTTCCCCAGTTTCTTGCCTGGGCTGTCAAGGACATTCAGAAACACAAACAAGTCAAGGCTTGACCACGCTCCCGTCATTCACTTCCTCTCCAGCCCCCCTTCCCTTCCTTTTCTACCACATATGTCAGCTGCTCTCCAGCTGTGCTGTTACAGGCTCACCTTCTCCTTGCACAGGGTGAACTGAACTTTCACCCCAGGTATCATATGTGAAGGATCTCCCCAGAAGGCTGGATAACTGAAGGGTATGTGCGTCAGGTCACCCCTTTCGATGAAGCCATAATTATTCTAGGGAAAAGGAAGGTCATTCTTTAGACTCGCAGAATGCTCAAAATAAGCTGAAACTCGAAGGCCTCAGCATAACAGCCTAAAACCTGATGAAATGCAGCGAAAGTTGTGGCTACTCACATCAACAAAGGAGATAATTCCCTCATATCGTCCAGGTGGTGGCCTTGGAAAAAGAAACCAGGGTGAAGGAGAGAACTAACACATATGATGCAATAAGCGGTCAGGCTAGGAGCGATAACGGGAGAGCTGGGAAACCACATTCAAGGATTTCTGTTACAACCAAGGCTGAAAAGTCATCCAGCCAGCCAAGTGGGTTGAAATGCAAAAATGCTTCAGCGACATACATTAAGAAACCCATCACGACTAGATCGTTACATTCCGGGAAATTCTTTTGAAGGTTTTTTTTCTCTTTTTTGAAGGTTGTTACATAAATTTTCAAGGAGTGATAACTCTTCAAATTCAAAGTGAAGCCATAGAAACTGAAGAGGATTTTACATCCGCATTAACACTACTGATCTAACACTGAACACACTAACAATCAGACTGACAGACCAATCCAGTTACCCTGAATAGCAGAGTAAATCGGAATATGAAATCAAACTCACATAACCTCAGCTTACATTTAACCTACACCCACAAACAATAAGATCCCCAAGAAACATTTAGACTTGTGACCTAATATCCTGTTATAAATAAAACTGGGCAAAGGACCCCACAAACCTGCAGCTACACACATCCCCTAACATGCAATAGCTTGACAACAGAGGGTCAGATAAGATTAGGCTTACTTCCTAGCACTGCCTGACTGCACTGGATTAGGAGGCTCTGACGGCTTGACCTGGGGCAGCTCTGGAATCTTTCCTTCAATTTGGCTGCAGTGGTTGGGTCCCTACAGAAAGAAAAGTCCATTCCGTTGACAAATATTTCTCAAAGACCAGAGAACCCAACCAAACTGTTACAAAGAACTTACACATACACACTGATTGACTGGAAGAGAACACGGACATCTCAGACTTTTATTACATGTCAGTATCTTGACTAATGATATCACACTTGTAGTTATAGGTAATTCTAGACTGTATTTGGGGGGTGAGCTTCAGCAACCCTTTTTTGTCTCAACCCCCTAGTAAATTATTATTATAAATCCATTTATCCTGTGTTTAACCACATTTAGTATCCCCCCGGAAAATTTAATCAGGGGTGGCCTCCAATGCTTCTAATGTGTCAGCCCTCTCTGAGACTAAGCCTCCCAAGGGCCCAATCCTATAAATTCTTTAACAGTTACAAATTCTGCTTTTGCGCCAACCTTATCGGGGCATTAAGTGTCGAGAATAAGACGACCGTTAACCACACCTTGTTACTCTGCTGTTATCTTAGCCTGTCGGTCCACCCATCCCCCGGCTCACATGCCCCCTCGCTAAGCAGTTGCTGGTACATAATACATTTTATCCTGTACTCACATGCAATAAAACAGTCCAGACGACCATTGACATATAACACATTACGGATGAGGAGCCACACCACGCACCAGAGTTAACAAACACTACGCACCGCAGCACGTTTCCATGCCGACAGCTGTGTCCGCGGAGACTCAGTGCCTTGTCCGAAACGTGGGTCTTCGTTTGGCCACCACTGGGCGTCCTCTCGTCTATCGCTAAACATTTCACCCTGATTGGAAACATGCAGGAACATACTGTATAGAACGACATAACCATATAATGACAAATATACTTATACTCTACTATAAAAGTAGCCGTAGATTACACCACTTTCAACTGACTGATTTGCAAGTTTCGTAACCTTTCAAACTCGACTCGGACATCAGATAAAAATTAAACAGTGCAAAATCAACATGACCAAACACCAAGTGACTGGGATCAATAGGTCGGTCTCTCGTTTCCTTTTTGGCGAATCGCAGTCAGAGATAACGCAGCTATAAATTGTACCCTCTAGTCTAGGTACCGATGAGCTAAACTAAATAGTGGGTTACCTCTTCTAGGCGAAACGAAGAAGGAAGGAGAGGTTCTCGGTGGTTCACGGTTCCGAACCCTTTCTCCGGGGCCACCGGAGATCCAAAGCTGCTTCCCATCACGTGGCGGAAACCACGGCTCACCGAACCGGGTCCCCACTCGCTAGGCTCCGAGCTCGGACGCATCTGTCCATATCGTGCCCCGGGCAGTGGCTTGTACTTAAAGTCCGTCTTGTGCCCAGCTGAAAATCCTCCCGGATCGGGAGGCCCACTCGGTCCTCCGTGCTCAAGAAGCAGACTCGGGGCATGTGGTCGCGGACCGGGCGGAATTTTTCCCCTTTTTCGATGACCACCACTGATCATTTTTTACGTCCAACGTTGCCAACAATAATGTTAATAATAATCTGGCAAAACAGTGGTGTATAACCAACAGGATACACACTTCCCGTTTTCAGACCTAGGTTTCCCTCACGTCACCCAACCACGTGAGTTTAGGCGGTGGCGGAGGCGGAGGCGGAGGCGGAACCCGTCTCAGCTCAGCGTCTCCCGCCTTCACAGATCCTCCGGCCGGAATCGAGATGCTCGATTACTTAAGAATAAGCCTCTCCATAAGGCGGCGTCAGAGATTTTATTTTGTTGGTGCTGTGGGTTTACTTTTCAGCAAGGGTGCTCTGAAATGTATGGTTCCCCGTAACAGAGGTGGAAGTTCATAAATTTAAAATCCAGACTAAGATTTAGTTTCAACCGACCAGCTGAGTATAAAGAATTTACACTTTAATGTAAATCGGTGAGGAAAGTGTGAGAGTGTGTGTGTTTCTGTGCATTAGGTTTATATTACATTGTGGGGATCAAATGTTATTTTTTGTCGTTGTATGGACCAATTTTAAACGTCCCCACAAAAAAAATCAAAGAACTAAAAATGCCAAAAGTCTTGTATTTTGTTTGGTTATTTATAGTTAAAGTTAAGGCTGGTTAAGGGTTAAAGTTGTCATGTTATTATTAGTTTTTCCCATAAAAATGAGTCCCCAGAAAGATATAATTACATAGAAACTTTTGTGTGTGTGTGAGTTGTATTGTAGCAAAATTATTTGCAAGTCTGTATGGAGAGAGTTCTGACTGAATCGTAGTCCATGTGTGCGCAATCAGATTTGTAAATGTGTAATAAAAATGTAAATGCATATTGAGATTTACAAATGTGTACAGGAATCTAAATGTGTATTCAGAATATGTGTGTGTATTCAGATTTGTATGCGTATTGAGATTTGCAAGTGTACTGAGATTTGTACGTGTGTGGACAAATCTGTAAATGCATACATAGGTATTAATGGAAATGCAAGTTCACTTCATCATGTTAGCTCACCTGGAAGGACCAGAAGGTATTTCATGAGTTTGTTTTCTGCCAGAAAGACACCCAGAAGTTACAAAATTGTAAGGGCTCCTTAAATGGCACTACATGGCACACATTTTCTTCACATAGAATCCCCCACATTCACGCACATGAATAGACACCCTATCTTGCAGCCTTGCATCACATTTTAATCACACCACCTTTTACAGCATTGCATTCTATTTTTTGGAAAGGTCACCTATCGGGACCATTATTCCTGTAGGGGTACCATAGAGGGCAATTAATATACAATAGCACCCTTTTCCATTGGAAGGCTACCCATTGGAACTGTTTAGACTATTGTAAGGACACCTTATAGTGCACCACATCACATTTTCTCCACTAGACATGTAGCCAATATGTGGACACGGAAGAAAGCCTGGCCCACAACAAAGGAAATTTATTAAAGACAAATAATACTGCTTTCATGCCTTCAGATAATGTCTCCCTGTGTCCTACATCATGGAGCTTGTTCACATAAGAGGAATCTAATCAGAAAGCCTTGCATACCATCTCACCATAAAACTGCAGGATGACAGACCCTCTGACAATGATAACCTACCGCAGTGTGAGATTAATCATCAGAGCATCTTTCCAAAGCTCTTGCCACAAGAAAAAAGAAACCTACATCCTCAGAAAGACACTAAACATCCACCCATTCATGACATTAGAAATGGCTCCAAAGGAGTAACAATGAACTAAAGATCTAACTCTTGCAGAGAAGATCCCCACCTTGGTGAGTCTGGGCTGCCACATTCACTTAGAGTCATCAGGCTCATGGGATATAACTTCTTACACACTGATAGTATTGTAGGATTTAATTAAGAATAGCACTAATAAATGTTTGTCAAAAAGTAAATCTAGATCTTTCTATATAACTGTGATGGTATTATCCAAATATATACATTCAATATACCTAATAGTTGTGCAATCAATCTGCTAGGTTAACCTCTATCTATATAGCCCATACCATTAAATCTATCATGTAGTAGTATTCTGTTTGTTATACCATGGACAATGTGAATATGTTGCTTTGAGTATTAGGACCATTACCATTAGTCTTGTTCATCACATGTAGTTAATTGTATCTATTAAATGTCACCCTATTTAAACCCCTCTGAGAATAAAATGTGGCAGACCCCGAGTAACAAAATGGTAAGTATAAAATTACTCAGAACGTTTATTAACTTTACCTCATCAACACCACAGGCCAGTGGGTACTACTGTCAGACAAAAACAGGCACTCTCAGGGTCATCCCGTATTGGTCAATAAAATAATGTTCCTTTTTGAATCAATACAGGACATGGTTTGACTTATGCTATCTGTCTTATATAATGCTTACGGGGCCTCTGATGCCGATGTTGAATGGGGGATCTGAGGATGAGCCGATGCTACCAGTTCCAATAAATGGTAAAACAGTACCCATAACAACAGATACAGGAACCTCATTAACTTGTGTAAGACTAAAAGATGAAAAGATCTTCTCCAGTAAGGGTCCAGGATGCACAGAAATGTGTGGAAATACCAATATTAATATCAAAACATGCTCCAGTTCACTTGTTAGGAAGGGACACCGTAGGAAAAATTAGCTGAAACAATTTGTGTCTCCACTAACATGTAGGGAAATTAATTATTTTATAATTATTATGCTTGAATGCTTTGTTTCTCCAACAAGCAATATGATGGAAATACCAATTATCTAGCAAATGGATTATTTAGTTCCAGGATCTGAATGGAGTTAATTACAGTATCACTACTTGACTTGGGTCACAGCGTTCGACTTGCGAACATAATTCTCACTAGGTACGTAGCAGCAAACATATGCTCACAGCCGTAGTGAGTGTCTCGCGAGAATTTAGAATAAATTTGGAACTTAAAACTTAGCGGCAATTTTGCACCAGTAAAGTGACTTCATTATGTGCATTCACTCAGACGGAGTAAGATGGAGATTTAAGATTTATTTCTAACACTACAACTAACACACGACAGGCATTGCACTTAACATAAAACAAACACAAAATAACAGAATAAAAACCAAAGTAAAAGTCAATGAGCAGGATGGAATAAGGGAAGGCAGTAACTCAGTTCAAATGGGTAACCCTAAAGGAAAATACTGTTCTGCACAGCAAGGCCTTGGCCTTAAAAGCACAACCCAAAATGATGAAACAGCTGGACAGGAAAGGATAGATTGTCAAATGAATGAAAGGGAATTTATGTGGTTGTGGGTGGAGTCTCGGGATGTTTTCTGGAGAGGTGATGAGATGACGTTCAGGGGGCAAGGTCTGGAGCGGTATCCTGAGTCTTGCGGCTTTTCCGTAGTTTGCAACTTCTTCTCTCCCCTTGGGTGGCGGCTGGTCTTCAGTCTTTCAGTTCTGGCCCACAAATGGAGTAATCCGAGTTGTGTGATTTTAAAGTCATGAATATTGATTGTTGGGAATTCGACACTCGGACCAATGATCGGGGACATTGGACCAGAGTCCTGCTCTAGGGGTGTGTATAACAGCCTGATATGGAAACTTTACAGTTAAAAGTATGTAACTTCAGATTCGGATTTAGGAGATTTGTCCCGTTAATTTGACACCAAATTTGGCATCATAATCTGGAAGTTCAAATCTTGTACGATCTGCATTAATTAATTCTTAATATCACCGTATTACACTGTACTTGTATCTTATTGTTATTCGTATCGGTACATTGGACGTTGCACATAATCAGTAGCCTAATTGACACATTAACATAAGTTTTACAGAAGTTCTGTTCCAGATTACAAACAGCTCTTCTTAATTCTAGGTTAGTCAATGAGCGGTCATTAGTTTCTTAGAATAATAGTTTAAATGAAGCATTTCAAAATTATAATTTGTAGTTCATTTGGGATTATTACAATATAACGTCATATCCATGTTTAACAATACATACATTATTAATTCAATCATTTGTTGTATGGAGTGGTCCAGACAAAGGGAACATGAAAAGGCACTCTTTGGGTTATTTACGATTCCTCTGGAATCCAGAGAGAAGGGGGTGTCTCTGAATTAGTTTAAACAAAAAGTACTCTGCTATAACAGGTCTTATAAGAGGCAAACTGATAAAGAAAAATACATGGTTACATTTATTTAAATGTTTCCTAATTTCTTTATGGTAGATGTGAGAATATGAGTGGATATCTGCGGGAATATAACTACGTAGGCCTACAGATGTACACAAATTTGTTAGTACCCTTACAGCTCTTTGAAACAGTGCTGCATTATAAGGGAAACAAAATGAAGATAATTTAAAGAAACATACAGACATAGCATTTAGCTATGTATACGGAAAATAGTACATCCTTAGACAAGACGCACAACAGGTAAATCTTGAAATAGGTGCTTCTCCCATCAAGGTACTTTATGTGAGGAAGGAGGGGTGCATTTTGGATTCTTAAAACAGCAGAACTTTTTGTGTCACTCTCTTATCAGTACCTAAATGTGCATCCCCCCTAGACTAGGCCACAAGGGAGTACCAGGCTGCAACAGGCCAGCTCTTTAAATCACACCCCAGGTTATTTCTAGGGTTCTAAATTTGTGAGCCATAAAAGTTGGAATGCTGGCCTTTCTTTGCCTTGTGTGTGTGGATTAGGTTTATATTACATTGTGGGTACCAAAAATAGATCATTATCCATTCTTCAGGTCCCCACAAAGATCTGTGAATGCAATCAAAAAAGTAAAAATGCCAAAAGTCATGCATTTTGTTTGGTTACTTATGCTTATGGCTGGGTGGGGGTTAAAGTTGTCATTTTGATTAGACTTTTCCCCATAGAAATGAAACATATAATTGCAAACTTTGTGTGTGTGTGATCCTACAGATACTTTGCGTCAATTGCAGATAGAAATAAAACTATCGCAAAACCTAACAGCAGGGGAACAAAGTAATTCATATGGGACGGAGCATAGAAGCGAAAGCTTAGGAAGTGCGAAAAGAACGGGGACAATTCATACAGAAACAATAAAAAAGAAAGATTGCAGCAATAAAGGTTTATCACGGCTTAAGAAATAAACCACCATTTAGCAGAAAAAGCTTTATTTAGTAACCTGAAGTCACACAACTTCAGTTTCAATTTTGAAAGATAGAACATTAGAGTAGATGAATATGAATATATATTTCAACTTACAGCAACCTCCAAGAAGGACATTGCATGATATCTGTAACATCTTCACCTCTATAAGTGAACATTAACATGTCCAAAAACTATATTTTTTTTTCCAGAAAAAAAGGAAAAAGGCAAAGTAACATAAGTTGCTGCTTAGCAAAGAATGCTTTTTAGGAACTAAGAAATTTAAATTATTGCAGTGAGGTCTTGGTACAGTTGACAGACTTCATATTTGATTCATGTATTCCTTTGCCAGGCTGACAGCACCTGTATTCCAGGTGCCTTAAGCCCCTGCAGATTTGATCTTTTCTGTTGACCCTCTGATGTTCTGCCAAAAGCCACTTGCAAACCCCCCGTACCCCTTTAGCATATACATGATCAAACAACTTGCCTGCAGACAAGTACTCACATTTTCATTCCATTCAATCCCTCTTAAGTGCAGTTTTCCCCAAATCCCCATTTGACAGACCAAGACATTCTTTTCATTAATTCAATAAAAAAGTAAATATCTGCGCTAAGAAAATTAAAGGTATTATGGATTTTGCAAGTAAATGTTTCCAATTGGTAAGAAATAAATAAAACTAACAATATTTTATCCACACTATGTTGCTAATCCTTTACTCAATCATAACACCAAGAAATATAGGTAGCAACTGTACTGAACCAAAGTGTGGCTTATGATCCCAGCAACTTCCTTCAAATCATACTTTACAAGAGATCCTTCGATAAAATCATAGTTAAGGTTAACAGTTTGGAGGACATGTAAAATTAAGTAAGATTCATAATATAAACTTAGGCTATAGTCAACAATTATAAATGTTCGGATATAATATGAGCAAAATAATAATAGCAGTCACATCACAGCCATGGAGTGAAAAGAATGGTGACGACGACTATAGAAATTAAAGAACCTGCTGCTTTTCTTCTATAAGAAAGGGCCATCATCATTTACCTCCCGAGAAAATCTCGGAAGTGTTGTTCCATTCAGATAAATGAAATGCTTCTGGTGTTTTGACTTTGAAGCAGAACTAGATTCAGGGTAATGTCTAAGACTGCAGTTCTGTGCTGGCAGATTGCCATCATCATTTGTCTCCACATCCCTTCAACCCCAACACACCTGCTCGAACACCCTCAGTGATATGGGCTGAAGTCCCTCTCTAGGTTCTCAGACTCGTCGTCATCGGAGAAGAAGTCATCCTCGATGTCGTCCTCGTCATATTCTTCGTGCCACTCCGGGACATATTCGTCATCATACTGGTCATCTTCTTCCCCATCTCCTCCATCTTCCACAGTGTTGTTGTTGTTGTTGTCAGATTCACCTGTGTCTGAGCCACCATCGGATTTTGCCCTGAGACGAATGAGGTAAAGCAACAAAACTGGGCAACAGGGTCCCAGGCGAAGGAAACCACATAAAGAGTCATCCTAACCTGGCTGCCACAGGTCCATCCACACAAAAGCATCATACTCACTCCTCGTTTGAGTCCGTGCGGTTAGCTAGGTTTGAAGCTTGCGCAGCCTCCTGGTCAGGCCCCGTTTTGGACTGGTACCCTACACGGAAGTCCTGTGACAAGAGAGGCCAGACAGGTATGGCTTACTGTTTGCAGATAATCGCAAATATACATAGATTTAAACAAGCTGGGTGCATAGCACAAGGTTGACGTAGTGCAGGTACCTGAGTAGAATGCTGCAGGATGGCCACCAAGCGCTCCTGGATGCGACGGATTAGCTCCAAGCCGGTGTTGAGGTGCTCTGGCTTCAGAAGTCGCACACAGGATGCCAGGTCAGTGCACTGGAGAAGTGTCTCTTCTGGGGGGAGGCACAGAAGTGGAGACATCTCACAATATTACTAGACCTTTGGGTGTAAAATTGCAAACAAACTTAACCCCTCCCCAATTACAAGATGACGTTTCGGAGTTTACTTGACTCCAGCAACTTTTTCCACCCCTACTAAACTACAAGACTTCCAGCCCCAAATGTCCTGTTTATTTCAGCATGGATAAGTCAGCTTCATTTCTGCCGCTTGAATTTGCAATTCATGCCATGAAGCTCAGGCTCCCTCTTACCCAACAGGATCTGCAGGGCGTTGGTGTGGAGATCCAAAGCTTCAGTCTGCTGCTCCATCACATCCATCTTCTCCGTGTCCTGATTGTAGTAGCTGTACACGCATGAGTAAGCGAGCACCTAAAATGGACAAGGAATCACCTTACAGGGCAACAGTCCACCTCATTATAGAAGTAAAAGAAGAAATTTGTTTATAAAGGGCATTTCACACACAGTCACTAAGCGCTGTACTGTATAAGTGAAGGAAACATCCAAACAGACACCAACAAGACGCAAACAACATTAAAAACAAGGTTAAAGACGTAAAATAAAACTCCAATGAACAGATAACAAATAACAAAAGAAAGAGCAAATGACTACCCATAGACTAGACTAAACAAATTAGTCTGTTTCTGGAAGGTATTGATAGTGTCAACAGTCTGCAAAGCAGGGGCAAGGCTGTCCACCATCTTGGTGCAACAGACTTGAAGGCACGAATACAAATAAAAACAGAGGCATATCTAACAGACCTTGCGAGCCTGAGCCAGGATTTTACAGGCATCAATCACAAATGTTAAGGACTTCATCTGCAGGGCTTCGTTAATGGAGGACACCTTGTTCTCCAGATTGATGGCAAAGTCCTTGAAACAAGCAAAACATCAGTCTCAACACCACCCACCACTGCCCTAGTAGATTTGACAAACTTTCAGCCACTTGATAACTCAATGGCAAGATGGAAACACTAGTGCTGCCAAAACGTCGTGATTCACACACCTTGGCCTGATTGTGGAAAGTGCACCTTTCATTGTAATCCTGGAATTTCTTCTCCTGGCGTGCTGCTTTGCTCACCTGCTCAGAGAGCAAGACGTACAGACCAAACCCGATGCAGGTCAGTTTCACGGATTGCCAGTAGAGTATATTTTCAGGCCCAGCTAATGCTATATTCCATGGTCATCGCAGATCTAGGCAAAAGTAATTTTTCCTGGCCCATAAGATTAGGAAAAAATGTTTTTGAAAAAAACATCCGTATAGTATTTCATTTTCATAAATAATCACAAATGAGCCTTTCCAAAAACAAGTCTTGTAATGCAGCTCTCAAGGGACAAAAATGCTGCTGACATGGTGAAGCCTGGAAACTAAGATTGGCCCTAATTAAAGATAAAACAATCAATCAGGTCTTTGAATCAGGTTTGTGTGCTCACCATGGCTGAGCAGTTGTAGTAATCTTTGTGTGTTGGCTTCCACGGCTTGAGACAGCGCCAGCAGAATCCATGGTTGCATTTGGCACAAGTCATACTTAAAGGTAAGAGAAATGTTAATGCTAATAACAGTGGTTTAGCCAATACAAATGTCCTGAAATCTAATGTGGCTGGAAGGAATTGAAGTGAAGATCCTGAAAACAAGAGTGGATAGCGACACTCACTGCAGGCAGCCCTCATTCTTCTCAATCTGAGACTGGCAGCTGGGGCAGCGTTTGGAGATGAGCTTGGCCAGGTGTTTGCTCTGGGCCTCCATACTCATGCCCTCATAATAGCCACCGTCATCCATCCACTGGGACATGTGACTGCAGCTAGCTGGGTAGTGAGCCTGCAAAAGGGGCAGATGAATTAGAGATGGAGTACAGCTCAGATGGGAGCAAGCCCATCATAGAGGGTTGGATCACAACTCAGTGAGGGAGTGAAGCCCTCAGACAGGAATGGATTCCAGCTCCAGGAGTCATCACAAACCTCTGGAAAATTGCAGCTGAAACAGGAGGACCAGCAGCATTTGGAGCAGGTACCCATGCTGCCAATGTTCTCCTTGCAGAGAATCTGATCACAGCCTTGGGGGTTGGTGCACCATGTCAAGTTGGAGCAACACTCCACATAGCCGCGGAGCAGAGCATTTTTATACTGTTGGAAGGATCAGAGAGAACAAGTCCAGGGTTAAAATTAATAACAAAACTCAGGCAGGTCACACTGAAATTAGACCCAGTGTGACATCACATTGGGATCAAGGACAACAATAAATATAACCTTGCTGTTAAGTGTAGGTGAAAATCAGGGGCAGCCAAAATACACTACATCATTGCAGAAAACGCTGGTGGCCATGATGCATACTTTGCATTGTGAGCAGAGTATAAATCGGCCCTTAAGAGTTCCCTTCACTGAGTCTAATGGACCCAGCCCAACCCCTGATGAAGCCCAGACCATTATCCCTCATCCACCAAACTTTATAGTTGGCACAATGCAGTCAGGCACGTAATCTTTCTTCTGACATCTGCTAAACCTAGACTCATCCATCAGACTGGCATACAGGGAAGTGTGATTCTTCACTCCCAGAGCCCCAGAGTCCAGTGGCAGTGTGTTTTACACCAATCCCTCCAAAGCTTGGCATTGTGCTTGCTAATGTGAGGCTTGTATGCAGCTGCTCAGCTATAGAAGCCCAGTCTCTGAAGCCCCTGGTACACAGTTTTTATGCTGGGGTTAGTGCCAGAAGAAGTTTGGAACTCTGCAGTTACAGAGCCAACAAAGCTTTGGTGACTTTTATGCACTATAGAGTTTCTGTTGTTCCTAAAGGCTTTCATTTTGAAATAATATCATTTAAAGTTGACCGTGGAATATCTAGCATGGAAGAAATTTCACAAACTGACTTATTGCAAAGGTGGCATCCTATGACAGTCCCACGATTGAATTCAGAGCTCTTCTGAATGACCAATTCTTTCACAAATGTTTGTAAACCTGACTGCATAGCTAGGTGCTTGATTTAGTACAACTGTGGCAATAGGTCCGAATGAAATGCCTGAATGCAGTGATTCAGAGGTGAGTCGCAATACTTTTATTCATATAGTGTAGTTTGCCATCATGGTGTGTTTTAAGACAGATGGTTGGCGCCTTGCATGGAAGCCTCTGCCACTGGTGTGTGACTGTGTGTATGGATGGGTGAATGTGAGGCATAAAATTGTAAAGCGCTTTGAGTACATGGAAGAGTAGAAAAGCGCTATATAAATGCAGTCCATTTACCACCTATATGCAGCCAACATAATCCACCCTGTCCCATGGACCCAATGGAGAGGTGGCGGCATCACAGACCTTGGCAATAATATCTTTGTCAGTCAGGATGCTGAGGAAGAACTGTGAGGTGGGCTGGGCGCGGCAGTCCGTGATGGGGCAGTTACAGTGCATCACCAGGTTCTGCTCGATCCTGGCAGTCAGGTACTTCTGCCAGCAGGACTGCAAGAGAGGCAGCAATTGAAGGCAATGGAAGGCAGTTTACTGAGTTTTCAATTGACTGGGTTACAATTTTTAAACTTTGTTTAATTTCCTTGAGATTTCCCAATGTAACGAGATGGTGTGAATACAATTACCAAGTGGATTATGCTTGGGGGAATCATAGGGGAATCAGAGGCAATGGGGGTGTCATCTAAGCCAAGGAAGTGACTTCTCTTCAAAGAGGCATACAAGTGAGGATCAGACAGTGTCAGTGTTCCTGGAACAACTGGGAAGCATCCTAGGGTTAAGAGCCTTGCTCAAGGGTTCAGTGAAATTATGGGGCCAGACAAAAGATTTGGACCAGCATTGCTAACAGATAAGCAGCATCAAGCTAGAGCTCCAGGAGTAATACAGCCTTCAAAGACAACAAAATCTGATTCTGGTGCAATTCAACAAAAACAAAATCAAGGCAAGTTTTCACAATGAGATATCTTAACACACTGACAACTCAAAAGTTGTTATGTAATGGGATGTTCCCTCTTGCTCTCTCTGGGAGCAGTGAGGGCAGGAAACATTCAGTACTGTGGTTCCCCATCTTATCCCCAATCCTTCTGAGTCATTCCATGTTTTTCTTGCAGCCCACCAGAGAACCAGACTAGGCTAACCTTTTCTTCAAATATACACAGCCAGAGGTACTGAAGAACAGGTTTGAGAAGAGCTCCAGCCTCTCGAGATCACATGATACAACACCAGATAGTGTTCGCAAGAAATTGGCTGTAATATCACTGCCTGTTAAATCACAGTTAAAATTATGACCAATACAGACACACCCAAGATATTCCTCCATTACTGTTACGCATTTCCATCCCTTACAATATAGGATTTTGGACCGGGCACAAAATCAGATTTGTGTAGGGATTAAATATATATTCCACTTGAGAGGACCAGGCAAAGAAAGAACTTATTTTAGACTCTTTGTGCAAGTCTCTTTTCTTACATTATTAAGAAGAAAAGCGACAGCATGTGCAAAATGAGGTAGAGGGCATTGAAACTCACCCGGCAACAATAGTGCATGCAGCAGAGGGTGGGAGTGGGGTCAGGCTCCCCTGACTGCGGAGTTAAGCAAACAGGGCACTGGGAGGTGGGGCTGGGGGGCGGCTGGGGGTTGCGGCCCTTGAGCCCAGCTGCCAAGATCAGGGCATCCGGGTCGTCGGTGTAGCGTTGAATCAGAATATCCACATTCCACTTGCAGTGGACCAACAAGTGCTCAGCCTGATCCAGGTCCAGACTCAAGGTGCTGGAGACCTGCTGGACTGTGCGCATCATCAGCTGACGCACCTCATCCTGAGTCATGGTGCGGCCCATGGAGAACAGCACAGTCTCCAGGACTCCATCTTCTGTTCGCTGTGGTGCTGCCAGGAGGCCTCCCAGACTGCAGGGGGAGACACATACAAATGATTACCAGTCAATCTCTGCTGACAGCATTGCTTCAAAATTGCTGTGTCATTCAATGAGGTGTTTTTAGAAAAAAGCATGTTTATGTTGAATACCCTTCAAGTTCTACAGAAAATAATGAAGTATAAAGGACCCAATACTGATCATAACTAAAGACAAGAATGACAACCAGCAAAAATAAGTAGCTCATGAAAAAACCTGAGCAGCATTTTCAGCTCTGACACCAGTGAGACTGCAGTCTATTACCAAGGCCAGTTAGGATATTTGATTATACCAGTACCAAGAATTTAGAGGCAGCGAATCAACTGCCTGAGCACTGAGTATGGTGAAAATCTATTGTGTTCAAGTGTTCAAGCCTGAAGAAATAATCTAACTGCAGGTCTTGAAATAAAGATATACCAGCTTATTTTCATCACTTCCAGTTTGTTTGGGGAAAATAAGGAAATATTTTCACCAAGATATAATGACATGCTCATTTATCCAAACGAGATAGATATCAGCTCTCCCTTTACAAGCAGACAAACAAAAAGGAATGGAAAACTCCCAAATGTCTTAAAGAAAAACAAAAAACAACCAAATCCTGCTGTCACATCTGATGGCACACAGAAAGCAAAAGGATGGTGGGGCGGAAAAAACGACAAAGAATGGTAGAAATTCTCTTTATTTTCTTAAAATGAGAAACAATTTTGTCTCTTGTATACTACAAGACATTCATATATAGTGCATATTTAGTTTGGGTATGTCATAGATGACTAAAGACAAATCTTTAACTGCAGACTGTAGGGTTTGACAGCAAAACAGAGAAGGGCCCCAAGGCAAGGGCCCAAGGCAAGGGCCAGGCCACCCCACAGCTTACTGATTAGGAGGTGGTGGTTACAGTACAGGCAAACAGCATACATGCTTGGAGTTTGGAGCAAAACAGAAGATACATCGGAGTCTTTTAAAGTACAGGTAGAACTAAGAGGCAGTCAGAACAGACTAAATGGTGGTCATGAAGCGGAAAGGGGGAGATGGTGACCCTGCTTTGGAAAAGCTGGGAACATGGGCACGGGTAGACGCTCAGGAACGTAAACACACACACTCTCTCAGGGGTCCTTTACTCCCACGTCTCTGCCCTCAGAGCTACCCCATCTTGCACCATGTGACCGCACCCTCCCCGATGGTCAGTGGTCAAGGGTCATCCCCACACCTGATGGCGGCCTTTCCACCCACGCCCTTCTTCAGCTCCGCCTGGCTGAGGGATATGTGCGCCGGGCCCTTCTGCGGAGTGCTGGGGTCCTCAGGCAGGAACTCCACGATGTGCGGGGTGTCCTCGTTTCGCCGCACGTAGCCCTTGCTGATAACGTGCATGATGCAGGAGAGCACATCTGTGGTGCTGCAGCTGAAGCGGACCACGCCGGCTGACCGCAGGGCCTCCTGCTTCTGGCACATGTCCAGCACCTATGCATGTGAGTAAGGAGGGTGCACAGAACAACCTCAGGGCCATTTCCATTTCCATGAAACAAAGCAGTCACCCCAGCTACCCTCACTTCCCAAGACCCAAATTACGCTGCCACACAGCCTCACCCTGAAGACCAGGTTGTCAATGTGCATCTCCTTCTCGGCCTTCATGATCTGGACGATGAGGCAGTAGATGTAGTTCCTCTTGCGCTCCAGGGCACTGGCTGCATCCTCATTGACGTTGATGTAGGTCTGCTTGGGTAGCAGGTATAAGTAGCTGCAGCCATGCAGAGCCTTCAACAGGGCCTGCTCATTCAGCTTCAGGAACTCTGTAATCACAGAGTAGAGCATCACCATGAAACCTATGCATCAGTACACCTGTGCACTGCACCTGAAAGTTAGTTGACAGGGATAATTGTGTGGAGCAGACACAGTTGTTCATAAGGTCTCAACCAAAAGTGTAGGGAGTTCGTAGTCATGTACAGAGATTTTTAAGGGTGACCAGAAAAAATGGTCAGTAGCTCACTCTTCATGGGGTCCTGGCTGGAGCCAGTCTCAATCAGGATGCCTTTCTCTGAGGTCAGTGGCTTGATGGCCTGGGACAAAACTTCAGGTGAGAGTCCCGTGGTTTGCTGGAGTGTCTCAACCGATACATCCTACCAAAGAGATTGGGGAGGGGAATGAACACTTCATGGACCACTCCAGAGTCCAAGTGAAGCTACTTTCAATTAACTAGGCACCATAACAGATCAAATAAGAAATCTGAGACTCTCCTGCAGAAAGAGGTGGAAATCCATTTCTACCTGTTGTTGGTTAAACTGCAGCAGGATGTACATCTGCAGCGTGGAGACGTAGAGCGTGCTGGAACCATAGGTCACCTCGGCATGGCCCAGCCACGTCCACTGCAGGTGCCGAGGCTTGCTGTGAGTCAGGCTGTACATGCTCTGGCCTGCCAACACATGCAGTAACAGCATTAAGGTGAAGAACATTAGCAAGACCGAATAAGCAGATACCGACTCAAGGTTCATTCAAAAGCATGACAGCAAATCACGGTACATATACTAGAAGGCGGTATTTTCTGCGGCATTAGGAGGAGGAGACACAAGGTTTACTGACTGTTTCCATAGAAGTCGGTGAACTCTGTCAGGTAGCTGCAAAGTTGTGGGGGAAAAAACCTGTCGGGGTTCTCCAGGTAGCAGGGCGAGGACACGGCCCAGCAGCGTGGGGAAAGAACCAGCACTTTCACTTCGCTCTCCTCCTCTGGTCCTGACGTCTGGTCTTCCATCATCTCAAACAGAAACACGCAGACCCTCCATATTAAAAGACAGGCCAGAAAAAAAAAACTCAAAAAAGCACAAAAGCAGCAGCTTCACTGGTAGCAAACAGCACAGTTAATTCAGCCAATTAAATGATCATCCAGCTAATTAAGCTTATTTATTAGTTTGACCAAAGCCAGCAATGAAGTAAAAACTCTGATAAATACACAGAGTGAGTTGGGATAACCAAGCATAGTTCTATATTCCCTTAGATCCCAGGTATGTTCAGAACTCAGCTTCCTATCCTTAGCTGCCAACAGGAAGGGCTCACCTCCTCGTCCACGTCCATCAGTGACTTGTCCAGCTGCTGCAGCCGGTACAGGTGGAACTCCTGCTGCAGCTCCTCCGACTCGCTCAGATTCTTCAGCATCTGCTGAGGGAAACGGTTGGGGAAGCAAGTCCCAATCTGCTCGATCACTGCGCTCTCCAGCCACACCTTGCCCTGCCCCAGCAGCCGGTCACCTAGGTAGTACCTGCAGAAAGCACAAGGAGGAGGAACCAGAAAACTCAGCCAATGAGCACCATTGTTGGCAGGGTCTGGGAGGCCCATATGTGTGGGGGGAGTGTTATGGTACAGGGGCCAAACTAAATTAAAGGGCAACATAGATCAAAAGGTCACTCGCACCTGTAAAAGTGCTCGAAGGTGTTGGCCAGCTCCAGACCAGAGAGAAAGAGCATGGGCTCCAGAAACTGCTGCAGTTGGTTGAGTGTCTCCACATTGCCGGAGTCAACCCCGCTCTCCTGGATCAACAGGTCGATGTACTGGGCAAACCGCTCACTCACCTGCAGAACATTAAGTCACAGCTACTGTCCATTCACTAAACTCAAGAATTCAGCCTTTGCCAAACCCCAGATCTCCTTTTGTTTTTGACAATATGGGATTAAATTAACATAGGGTTTCTAAAAACGAGCAAAGTTAGTGTAAACCGTGATGGTAATCTCCAGATGTAGATGAAAATAAGAGAAGGCATCCCGTGTAAAGCCAGTAAATGCATGCTCCATGACCTTTCGTTTGGTTACCCGATCAGTTAAGAAGCTTCATGGTACCTCAGAGACAGAGAGGGCACGGTGTGAGGTGCGTGTCCTACACTCACATGCATAGCCGTTAGGATGGAGAGCTGCAGCAAGGCAGCGGAGAAGCCCTGGCGGAGCGCCAACACAAAGGCTGTCTGCTGGCCGAACAGCTCCTCCATGGTGTTTTTCAGCCGCAGATACATGTTCCGGTAGCGCTCTACAAAGTCATCCATGCTGCACGCCAAGTCCAGAAACTTCTTCACCTAAAAGCACGGTGGGTGTGGCAACAGGAAATACTTAAACTATTCGCCTATTATGCCAGATGCGGCCTGTACGGAAATAATTTAGAAGAAATGTCTCTATGGGTCCATCTGTGCCAAAGCGACCAGCGGCTTAATGAGACCAGACGATGACTCCCTGCTTCTGGTATGCTTGCGTCCAATCATTAACATTCAACTTCTACTATAGTAAGACCTACATGACAGGTCACACCCAGTGACACCTGCTTTGGCAGAGAAGCAGCATTCAATTTTCTATGAAGGGAAGCATTGGAATTTGGACTGGCTAGCTCAGTTGCCTGAAGAGCAAGGGCTGGAACAGGCTTTACCTGACGCTGGACCACCCCCTGCCAGCACTGGGCTATGCCTGCGATGCTGCTGCTGCTCTTCGCTTTGGGCTTTGTGACAGTCGCCACTTCTTTGCTCTTTCCCTCTTTGCCATCTGAAAGATACACAGTGGTCAGTGATAGCAACTCACACCCAGTACCACAATACATCCTCACATCTGGCAAACTGTTTACAGGTTATTCACACCCCCCCCCCCCAAAAAAATAAACATAAAAAATGCATTTCACAATGGTTAGTGTTATGATAATGGGGGTGAGAGGGATATCAGTTAGCTAAAACAACAGGCCCCTAAACCTTTACTTACTCTTCGAATCTTTGCTTCTGTTGATACCTTCTGAAAATAAAACAGATATCTTCAATACAGCGGGGGTCGATATGGCTAATATGCAGGCCATCAGACTGGTGCGCGGTGCAGTGCCGGGGAGAAAGGGCCACTCACTGGACTTCACTGGAGGCTTGAGCTCTTCTCCATCGGCACAGCTGGTGTCCACATGGACCAGCAAGTGAGTGAGCCGGCGGACGCGGGAGTTGAAGATGGCTGCCCGACTCTTGCCACGCCTGGCTGTTTCAGAGTTGTCCAGGTACTCGCCGAGCAGCCAGGACAGTGGGCTGGGCACGGGGGTGTCTGGCACACGGGGCACAGCAAAGGCAGTTCAGCACCTGACTGCACAGTTTCAAGAGGCCTTCCAGCCCGGAGAACCCCCTACATACCTGTAAGGGTGATGCTCTGCACAATGGGGGTAATCAGGGCCTCCCAGCACGTGCGACCCAGGGCCTCTGCGGCCTCCGCGTCCGGCAAGAAACGCTCTGCAAACATCTGCTCATGCCGAAGAGCGCTGTTGAGCCTAGAGACAGCGATTCCTCATCAGTGCTGTAGAGGGTGTTTTCTCGAGTGAAAAAGGCTCAGGCCCAGCATATAGGCTTACTTGTTGAAGAGTTGGAGCAGCTGACCCTTGTCCTCCAAGATCTCCTGGCACCAAGTATGGGCCTTGGTAGTGTAGAAGAGATAAGTACGACAGCATAGCTGCTCCTTGAACACAGGCCAGAAGGTGGGTTTGGGCCCCAGGACCTCAAAGCCATGCACCCTGGTATCAATGCCACCCTGCATGAGAGGATACAGGTTATGAACAGGCAAATGTGGCAGTTATCCAATCAACATTAGGAAAGCACATGGGATATTTACTTTTCATACTCATCTCACCTGTTGACACCTTTTAATCCTGATCTGCACAATGGACCAAAAGCGAGTCATGTTCTCCAGCAGAACGACGCGACTCGCTGAGGGAGGTACATTCACCTGACAACCACACAGAGCCAGCGTGGCCACGTTAGGAAAACAAAAAATACCACACACAAAACAGGTAGTGTTACACAAGGTGAAAATCACTGCCTGTGGATGCATCACTCACTGTGTTAAGCTCAGTGTTGATATTTGTCGGGTCCTCTCCACCTAGCACGACAATGCGGGCTGGCATGTAGCTGGAATCCTCACTGGCTACCAACACTGCCAACTGCCTGGGAGGGAGAGAGAGACAAGATGTGCTAGTCAGCCTCACCTGCCTCTTCCTGTTTTATTTAGTCGGCAACTGTGCAGTAGAAGTCAATGAGGAAAAGATGGGGGAAGGGATACTATCTCAGAATAAGATTTCTGATCTTCAGAGATAACACTCCCACTTGTGTGGTGCCAGGAGAGTCACGCCTACCTGATCACTACCCCCTTGTGCATGTAGATATTGATGAAATGGGAGCCTGTACAGCCATTTGACTCCCAGTACGTTTTGGGGTTCTTGTCAGTGAGTTTGTTTGCTCTGTGGTGATTGGAGGAAACCTCTACCTTCTCCCAGCACTTGTCCTCCTTCAGCTCCACACTGGATCCTATCAGTAGCAAACCAATCCACATGATCAAAGGCACCTACACAAATAATCTCATTATTCATTCTAAGCATTAAAAGCAACAGAAACCAAAAGGGGTCAAGCTAATCAAACGGCATGCTGCTGATACACTGACCTTGGCATAGATTTCGTAGGAACACATCAAAGAAGGGGATGTTGATTGGCTGGTGGCTGCGACGATGCTCCTCAATCTGACCCAGCACCATCTATTGTAACAGGCATGAGAAAATGATTTGCATAACATAGCCAACCACCTAAAGAGAAACTACTAATCATGTGCAGATAAATCTATCGACTGTGACTGGGATTGGCCAGTTTTCGCACTCATTGGCTCCAAAAATTGACCATGTTTAGACTCATGCCAATCATATTGTCCAGAGCAACATACAAATAAGGCAAAGAGCACAGTGCAAACATACATGACTAGGTATAAGTACAGTTAGGATAAGTTCAGTTAAAAGTTGCAGTATTTAACACTCATTACAATGATAGAACAAACCAGCAAGCACCTGTCACATGATGCCTGCGTGTTCAGAGGCTGCAGCAGTACAATAAAACCAAACCAATCTGAAGCCAAGGAACACGTTGATTGTGGTAATGAGTTTGATTTCCAAAACCTGACTTGGATCAACCTACCGTAATTGTAAAAAGATACCTTTCGTGCAACAGGACGCAACATAACCAATCTTTTTAACCACCAGAAATGTTAGCAATGTCTGGCTAAGCAGTATTACCGACACAAAAAGTGTTAGATTTTGAATTTTTATTATGTTTATTTTATTTATCCATTACTTATTTGCATTTGTTGCAGACTAAGTTCGGAAGTGAGTGGCAACTGACCAAAGTAACAAACGTTCATTTGTAACCAAACCTTTTGAGACTAATAGTTAAAAAAAAAATTAAAAGCACTTCAATAATTCTTTTATGTACGGTATTTTACACACCGTAATAATCAAGTTTATTAATATAATGCTACAAGTAGTGTTTCGTTTAAAGACAGACTTGCTGGTTAAATGGTCAACTAACATTATTATTAAAAAAATGGTTACCTATGCTGTGGATCGTGATTATAACCAAAAATATCATGATGTTACATTACAGCCACATCACCCATCCATAGTCCCAGCTCAGTTTCCAGGCCTATCCCCAGACCAACACCTTCCCTCCCCTAATGTTGCATGACAGGCGTCGTAAAACATTCATGGGAAACAGACGTTAAAATCGTTGTGTGCAAGATGTGAACAAAAAGTTGTCCATGGAGACACTACCCTAAAAGCATCTGAAATTACCAATTTAATTCAACACTTGCAGACATTTTTATTTGGTAAGCTTATTTTATATATTTTGCTAGGAGAAAGCCAAGTTCAAGTCTGCTAATTAATATTTCGGGTAAAAAATTGGAATCGGCACAGATTGATATTAGCAGTTAAGGCTGAAAAAAAAAATGCCTATCGGAATCGGCCAAGGACAATGCATCCCTAGAGATGCCTTAGGTCAAAAAATATCAAAGCGGGAAGGAGGCTTCTTACATGATTTTCATTTAAGACTTCAGATAATCAACAACAGCAATCAATCATATTAAAATAAATTACAGAAGCAGTACTTTTACATACATTAGCACAGCAAGTGGAACAAAAAACAAAGGAGAGTAAAAGGTCCAGCTTAACCTGGATGCACCCGGCCAGAATGCTGGTGGTCATCTTCTTGTAGAG
Source organism: Pollimyrus isidori (assembly GCA_019775955.2). Lineage (NCBI taxonomy): Eukaryota > Metazoa > Chordata > Actinopteri > Osteoglossiformes > Mormyridae > Pollimyrus > Pollimyrus isidori. The sequence goes on along the minus strand of JABFDZ020000066.1, from coordinate 17,539,396 downwards.
GCTAGCATATTTCTCGCAGTCCCCGATGAGGTCCCGCAGTTCCGAGGCCAGCAGCAAGCTGGTACTGTGCTTGTCCAAAACCTTAGCCAGAGCATCCTTGGTGCCAAGACGGCACATGACCACCGCATAGTCCTTGTTCAGTGTGGCCAGTCGGTATAGGAAACGGATAAAGGGCTGCACCACCTGGAAGCACCAGCAGGCGGCAGTCAAGATCAGCACCCTCAACACCCATGAACCTACTAATGAACTTCATATTTATAGCCACATGCCTGTAGCACAGCACAACTTAAAATGCAGGTCAAAGATAATCAATTCAATGGCCTAAATACAGTTATGGTGTGCAATTGTTTTTCTGACTGTAAATAGAACAGCAAAATCAACTGTATGATTTTACATCGAATGGGAACCTAATCTGTTAAACCAACTGTGAGAACACAATTATTATATGATGTGATTGAATTTGTAACAAGCCAACAGAAATCCCATGAGAGCAGCATAATAAACATCGCCTGATACTCTCCAAGGCCCTTCAGTAACCCCCACCTCTCTGTCACTGACGAAGGCCGTCATAGAGGACAGGCACGGCTCAATGCTCTCATGCCAAGGCAGCACGTCTTCCTGATAGCTGTCCAGGAACTTATCCAGAATCCTAAGCAGACAAAAAATAAAAACATGCAAAATTCTAAAAATACTGTTGTCTGTCCCATAATTACCTGTAATGTTGAGGCCTCAGAGACAATTACCAAACACCATTTTCAGCATCAAGACACTTTACAAACAATAAAATGAACTAGTAGCTTCTTGCACTCTGCATTGGTAACAGAACAAAGTCCTAAATAGTACCATTTAATAGACTAACAGTACAATTTAATAGACACATAAAAACAGTGCTTTGTATTGCAACTGCTGCGGGAAGAGCCCAAGTATTTTCAGAGCAAGGGGACTCCCGGCTCCCACTTACTGTACATGAAGCTTTTATCCCGCCAGTGGCCTAGCCTCCTTGTAGGCTGTAGAAAACCCCAGTGAAGGTAAAGAAGGAAGGTAGTGGAGAATGCTGGGAATGACCTCACAGACCTGAGGATGGAGAGTTGGACCGCACGGTCGGCACGGTGTTGCTCCATGAGTCGCACTAGGTCCTGGAAGGTCTCCCTGCTGCGGGTCACCTGGGTACGCTCCTCCTCCAGGTGGGAGGCGTCATCACACAGCAGTTGCTCCAGGGTCATGATCACTTCCTTGGTGGCTGTGGTCTCCCTGAGGCTCACCACCAGCATCTTCAGCTCTGTGTCCTTGAAGTCCAGCTCCTCCTTAGATTCTGTACTCCCAAACAGCGCAGAAAAAGGCTATCAGACAAACTTGAACCAGATGGTCCCCTGAAGCAGGGGAGCACAGCGACGACCAGTTATCACCATGCTGCGTTGATTTCCACAAAGCCGAATCATAGATGAATCATAATGAACTGATTATTAAGGTGGCTATTTAACTGCATCGATCTATGATGTCAGGATCGATTTCTGGAGGCAAAATTCTCCGTAAAATACAGACACTCCTATTTCTGGATTATGTGCTCAAACGATCATGTGCCGTTAGCAGACGTGTAAAGTCACAGTGCCAATCAAACATAGGAAATGTATCATGACAGGACAAAGAGCATAAATATTAAGGAAGTGCTACCTGAAGATCTTTAAGCAACAATGCCAGGTTAGTAGCACTGAGTATAAACTGCAATGTAAAGATCTTTTGAAAAAGCTTCTGTTTTGTACAGTAAAAAATGTTCTTGTTGCTAGCTATAGCAGCAATGGTTAAGACTGAGGTAGCCAACTAGCTAGCTAAATAAAAAGTGATGTTAGCCTTAGAGACACAATATATTGATTAACATACTGCTGAATATTAGTCAAAAACCAAAATTTTCAGTCAATGTGTCAGTCTGGGCTGATATTGGTAGGCGATGTTCAAAGTTAGCAACACCAGCGCTAAAAACATGATGACTAGAACAATCTATATGACTGAATTGGAAAAATCTGCCATTTTCCATTGTGGAGGACACAACTCATCACTTAGAGACCTGAAAGTACATTTTCATAATTCATTATTATTAAACATGGCCCACAGCTGATCTTTCATTTCCCACATAATGAAAACAATGTACTGTTACCCTGCTAATCTTTGCCGGGAAGCTTGGTGAGTTTCACTCTAGGCAAACCCCTCAATCTGCTACTGCTTCCTTTATGCGTTTGTCTTTTGCTGTACAATTCAGTAGTTCTGACAATTTACACTAGCTTGTTCTCCGTTTAATAATAATAAAAATTAATGCTCCAAGATGCTACTTACTTTGTATACCATTAATAGTGTAGTAGTGCATATCATGTGCATACAGCGGTACCTCGGTTCTCAAAATTAATCCGTTCCGGACTCTGGATCGAATCCTAAAAAGTTTGAGATCTGATCAAATTTTTCCCAAAAGAAATAATGGAAAACCAATTAATTGGGTCCCGGCCTCCCAAAATGGTAAATAGTAAATGGAATGCATTTATATAGCGCTTTTCTACAAAGCGCTTTACAATTTATGCCTTACATTCACCCATCGACACACGCAATCACATACCGGTGGCGGAGGCTGCCATGCAAGATGCCAACCAGCACACCGGGAGCAATTTGGGTTCAGTGTCTTGCTCAAGGACACTTTGATGGGGTCAGGAGTAAGGAGGGCCTAAATATGTTTTTTTTTTAGCATTTAAACACAAAATGAACAGGATAAAACAAGAGGCATCCAAAACTATAAAGATCTTGTCCCAACATTACCCCTGTCCTGCCCCGATTGTCCGCTCCTTCCATGTGCCACGCCCCCTCGTCAACCCCGTGTGGGATCCCCATGTGATCAGCTGTTTCTGGTTGTTGTCATTAGTCCTCTGTATTAAGTCCATGTTTCAGTTTG
>JABFDZ020000066.1:17486622-17501246 GCA_019775955.2 Pollimyrus isidori | reverse complement strand
GGAGAGGCGTGGAGTCACATAGATGTGGCTTAGTATGTGTCCAGGAAGCAGCCTTTCCACACAACGTTCCCAGGCAGGCACAGACGTCTTGCCATTCCGCGCTGGCGGCCAGGCACCTGAGCAGCTCTTCAATGGAATGACAGTGCAGTGCCTGAAAATAAGCAAACTGAACTGAAGCCCTCCAGGACCAGAACCAGACTGCACAGAGTAGAGGCGACTCAATAAGCCTGGCACTAAGCAGCAAGAATTCTGTGCTGAAATTACCTGGAGGCAGAAGAAACAAAGATCCAACCATCCATCCTCCAATCGATTGTCCTGGTCAGGGTCTTTGTCATCTGCATTCCGAGAGCAGGCCTGGGAAACTGTTTCATGAGTGGAATCATTTCAGGAAATAGCATTCTGTATCTGTCTGCTGACGATAGGGGCTTTGTGGCTGATCTACACCCAGCTATTACTGTGCATCTCCACATGCTGGCCTGCACTGCTCCCCAATCAGCCTACAAATCACTCATTCCCCCGTTCTGACATGTAGCCTACTGGCAGACCCACTCAACCCATGGGAATCAATAACTCAATCCCCCTACAAAACTAGGGCATTGCAAGAGGCATAAGGCAAGCAGGACCCATTACAGGGAAAAAAATCCTACCATCCACGCTTTAGGGCTATTAAATTATTTACGTAATCACACCACATTCACAAAACGCATCGAGTCATGGAGATCTCATCCCAGAAATGGAGATACAGTGGCACCCCCGAGAGGTGGCAGGAACCAGAACAATTTATTTGAGCTACAGGTAATGCATCTTATCCCTCAATTGTTCCCATTCAAATGACCAGAATCTCATTTTGAAAATGGGTTTTCGCACCTTTGAGTAATAAGAAAGAAGTACCATCTTGACAAAGAAAGCAGGTAGGAAGCTGCTTCTCTCTCCTCTGTCCGGTCACTAGACTTCACACTTCACTATGAGAATTTACTCCAAGTGTGACTACTGCCAGTTCAGCAAAAGTAATCTGATCGTCACATGTAGCGTGCATATTTACACAAGGTTCTCCTTCACAGCGATTTTTATAAAGGAGTCACATCACAAATGAAGCATGTTATGCTAACAGATGCTACAGCAGCAAAACTATTTATTTATTCAACAGCTATGCATCTTAGCCCAATGCTTTACATACCAGCAAACACAGATTGAAAATATTGTCATTGGTTTCTTAAAACATTAAAGAAATGCCCTTTTTTAGGGTTTGATTCTGTAACACTTCTTAACGGTATTTATTTCTATTTACATTTGATTTGATTAGATATTTTTGGTTTATGTCAGGCGGGTGCCATTGAATTATTAGTCTCTAATTACTATGAGGATTTCTAGAATCCTTAAGCTACATCCTGACAGAAATCTTTTTACTGTGGAGGCCCTTTACTGTGGGACACTAAACATTGCAAATATCATTCCATGTTTTCCACCCCCACCGTTGACTTGTAGATCCGATTCTGAATTGCAATGTTTTCCTTGTGAATGATAGCTGAACGAGATTTCCAGCTTCCAATCACACATACCATTCATGGCACAAAAGGTCACGTGGATTTTAATTGGTTCATGTGCCTTTTTTTGGTCCAGTACAGGACTCCTATTAAATTTGTCCTTTAAAATGCGACATCCAATCAGCATGCTAGATAGGCAGAGGAACTCCCTTTACCCACAAGATGCCTGCTCTTCACAAATTACCTCCTTAACCCCTGTGATGAGAGGTGCGGCTGACAACCCACTAAAGCCTATTCTGCCAGCACACGGACTTGTCTGGCCTCACTGTCCATCACCCAGGGAGCCAATGAACAGCCAGTCTCCACTGCATCTTCCAAAGAAAAAGAGCAATGGAGATAGATGTACTCCTGGTGCTGTCTGTAAATATTTAAAGGCTTTTCATAGTGGGATGGGATGCTGATGATTATGTATGATGCCAGTTATCTGCTTTAAACTAGCTGAATTGGAAGTTATGGGAACCTTCTGAGCTCAGTCATCAATGGTTCAGTACAACAAATGGCGCCGTATGCAGTGACAAGCCATTATAGCCGATCCACCAAGAGAAAGTGCAAATATGAAATTTCATTGGCCCATATCCCTGTGTTGCTGTGTCGCTCTCATTTTCTGCGAGAGTGTCATGTGACCATAGGAGGTGATGGCCACATGTTGGCTATGAGTCGCAGCTCAGCGTCAATGAATATCGAGCTGCAAACCTGGGCACAACAGTACATCCAGCAGCCAAGGAAGCTACTCTGGGTATGAGTGCTGCCAAGCAGGATGCAAAAAATACTAAATTAGTGCTGTAGCTTGCAGCAATTTCAGAATGTGAGACAGTCTCAGTAAATGATACGAATTTTGGATAAATAAATAACTAAATAGTTCAATTAAGGTGAAATGTCAAAGGGAATATATTTAGGGCTCAGACTTCCAGCAAAGCTGATTTGTAGGTTTTTACAGATATGCTAGAGGTGTCTGCTGTTTTTTTTCCTGTTTAACCATTAAAAGCCTTAACTGGATGCACAGTGGTGTGTCAGCAGTCAGGGCAGCAGTAGTTAGGAGCATCTGCAGCACTGTGGCCAGCTTGCCATTGTCCTGCTTTGAAATGCTGCCACAGAAAAACAGTGGGGCTTTTTAAGCCAGCTGTTACAGCCAGACCAATTTGTCATGTTTATTGGGAGCACTGTCAGGAAGGAGACGTTGCACAAGCGGCGTCCGTGCAACTGCAGCGCGGCACTACATGCAAACTGCTGCACGGCATTGGAGCTTCTCCTTTTGTTCTCATTCGTTATTTCTGTAACTGGAACTTACCTGTACCCACGGCAACTTAGAGTTTTTGAATGTGATATGGTTACAGATATACTTCAATGGGGCGATTCAGGTCACCCGCAACACTCAAGGGTTTAGGCTGTCCCATCACATTTTTATCTCTCTTGTATGGCGAAGAACAGGCTTCCTAGCTCCACATCTGCTATACAATCCCTTTGAAACCATATTTGTTTTTTTTCCCACTTAATAAAGGGCAAGACTCATAAAACAGCTCGGGAAACTTTCTGGACACAATACAGCTTTTCTCCAGGTCTCAAGCGGGATGGCTGAGGCACATTTCTATAACGGTAACATGGGGGTTAGGGGGTGCTGTTAAACAGCCACAAAAGCCCTGGGGTACGTACTTGAATGTGTCACATCCTGTCCTTCTTATCGGCAGAGGAAATATGGGGAAAAAAACCCAACAGAGAGTGTCCCAAAATTGCGTGACAGAATCTGTTTGCACGAAGCCTGTGTGCATAATCTGATCGCTTGCTTCTGGAACCCACTCCCACGTGGAGATGAAGCTCTTTACACAGTATCTCGGCTGGGGGGGGGTCGGTGAGGGAGCGTGGGCCACTGCATGCGCTGCTAGCTAACAGCCTCCCTGGGTGCCAGGCAAGCTCTTGTGGGCACGCTATATTTATTCAGCCCGCTAGCATTTAGCGAGCTTTCCGCACATCTTTCGTGTGGCGATGGTCAGCTGAAAATACCCGTGTGCGTGATGGAGGTGACCTTCAAATCCGTGTGAACTGAACATTAAACAAGACGTTGGATGTTTCCCACTTTGGTTACTTAAAAAAATAATTTTTTTGTTTACGTATAATTAGTTGAATGACTTTGCTGTGATGGCAGTTCATTTGGCAAATCCCTGATGAAAGCAGCATTTTCTCATCTGCCCAGTTTATTCAGGATCATTACTAATTATATTTTCTTACTAAGGCAGCTATAGTGGCGAAAACTGTTACAGTCCATATTCAAACTGCTGATGAATAGGTTTGGGGGAAACACAGAGCTAAACTTTTTTTTAAAATTATATCATTATGGCTGAATTTGAAACTTTAATACTGAGCAGATATTCACATTTGCACTTATGTATGGATCGTACCAGAAAGCAACACTGGTTTCCCGTGCTGCAGACTCGTGAACAAATCCACTCCATCAACTAAAAAGATCACTGAAAAAAACAGGCCCTGTTTAGAGCCTGTGGTCTGCTAGCACTATGATGCCCAGTCTTAACCAGCTGCATTGCAGAATCTGACTGTCTTATCATCCCAGAGACAGTCCTGTCACACCACCGTGTCATTTCCCTTGCTTGGATGGGCCTCTCCTAGCTTCAGTTTGGGGTGCTTCAGGAATGAGTAAAACCCTGTGTCCTGTCCCGCGTCAGTTTTGCTTGAGAATGGGGGAGGGGGGGGGGGGGGTGGTAGGGGGTGTTTTCCAGGCCTCCAGGAGAAGCTTCAGGTCCCCAGATGAATATGTCAAGCAATTTTAGAAAATGGATGGAAGGATATTTCCCTCTTTCAGAGATTCTGACCTCGCCTGTAGTTAATCACTTTGATCTGATGGTAATTAATTAGGTAGACTTAAATTGCTGAAGTAATTATACTGAAACATGTTTCCTCTCTGTAAAGAATAACTTGTCAGTGATCATTTTGCATGCTGAAGCCCTTCATCACTGGTACAGGGCACTAAATTAACTGTGTTTTTCGAGACATAGGAACATTTAATAACTCTTAGCAATGAAGCATAAAACATAAATATATTCAAGCATGAATGTATTCATTTGAAATACACTCAGAACCTTTTCGAGAAAACTATGGCTAACCCAGACGTGGTGAATGTCCCCTAGAGCATTTAATGTCTCTAAAAAACAAAAAACTTTTATCAGCATAAAATGAGGGTGAGGAAAAACTTGTGTGTACTCAGCAATGACCAGTCAGCCTACTCCGTGGTTCCTCCCAGGGGTGTGGGACGTGTACCGTTATCCAGGATGACCTCATTTTAGTGGCCAATGAAATATCTGCCAAGGAAAATGGGTTAGAGAACCTAATTATGACAACACTAGTACTACTGCTACTACTAATATTAATAAGGAATCCATGACCCCAAGTAGGACAAGCAAAATAATAAAAACACAAAACTGTTATGTTACAAAAACAATTACATTTTACTGGGGCTGAGAAGAGGATGCTAGCTAATTTGTAATATCCAGATATTCCCTAATGCAAGAATCTCAAGATCTTCCAAGCTAAAGGGCACTCAGAGCCGTGCTGCTGCCTTCGAGTAGACACTCCACTCCACACCCCTCTGTGAGTCTGTGTGTCTATGCTCGTTCCCCAGCACCCCCCTCCCACTTTTGCTGCCTCCCCCATGCTCTCCTGCTTATAGGGGGGGGGGACAGCTCATGCACTCCAAACATTTCTCTCTGATCTCCTAAGCCTGGGTCCTCCCCCACAACTCGAGAACTGAAAACAAACTCATACCTTTTAAAAATGGATTTTTGGTTGTCTGGTTGCAAATTGACCTCCAAAGGTCAGAAACATAAATTCAGAAGATACAGTATGACACACAGGGGGCCGGAGCAAACGTCAGGGTGTATTAGCCATCTTTCGGCCATGCCAAGGGACCCCCCCCATCAACCTGGACAAATACTGATTGATCAAAATCATCCTCATACAAGGAGCAAAGGCAGCATTTCTGGTTGGAAAAGGTGCTTCCCAGCACCGGGATCCAGGCTTAGTCTCCACATTAGGTACCCATGGTGCCTCAGGTGTGCTAAAAGAATGGCATCTTCTCGTTCTCGTCACTTTGTTGCCACAGATACCATCAGCTGGACAGTTGGGGGGATGCAGCGAGATTGGGCAGTAATCCCCTCTAACCGTGCACATGCCAAAGAATATAAGTCTCCCTCCCGACAAAAGGGAAGCGCGCGATAACAGGGAAGGTTAGGGCTGGAAATGATGATGACTGAGAACGTGGCAGAAAGAGAATCTCAAGCTTTCATTTCTAGGCCGAAGCAGAGGTGAGGCCGAGTAGTGACCAGAATGCTGCTGTTTTGTCATTGCTGAGGGGAGGCCAGCAGCACTCACCGCTGCACCAGCGTAGCCAGGCAGGGTGCCAGCATGTCGCACACACACCCTGCAGCACACACCTCCCTCCATCTCCTGCCATTTGCTGCGTGTGAGAAATATAGTCCTGTGACCCTGTAAAAGTTCCTGGTATTCCCTCATCAGTGCCACTGGACGTTGGCGCAGTCAGCATCCATCACCGCGTTTTTCTGTGATCCTTTAGAAATTTCTGCATTGTACTGCTTGTTCTTCAGTCTTAAGAAAAGTGTGATCAATCTGCAAGAAAAAATATAATGGTGAAACAGGAGAGCAATATGAAGGCCACTGTAGTTTATCCGCACGCTCTGTGGATCACCAGCGCTTTGATCAGGCATCGGAACCTGTGCACAGATTTCCAGAGCATGTCTGCTATGCCTGTGTTATGGTAAGCGCCCGTGACATGTTCCTGCGGTATCCTTGGTGACAACGGTGTATTCCACGCTTGTGTAGAAAACTCACAACAAGAACACTGGGCGTGTAACATGATGGGAGTCCTGGGGATGCTGTCAAAGGCATTTCAGAAGTGGGAAACGGCAGCACTTGAGAGCAGAGAATTCCTTGTGCTTGCTGCAGGAGGAACAAGAAATGACAGAGCAAGTTCTCTAGTTTTTTACATTGCATTTAAATCATGCAACCTTTGACTGTTCATCATCAGATGTATTTTTACAGTTCTAGCGCTTGTTCCTCTGACTAGGAGAAGCAGTTAGAAGATGGATGGCATTTTTACCAACGCAAATGTAAAGGATTCAAAATTGACAAGGAGAAAGTGCATTGATTTTCTATTTAGATCCTGCCAAGATTTTTTTTAATTATGAACTAATTTTCTCAGTTGTTACAGAACACCTGGAACTTAACTGTTTTGGATAGTGTGTGTAACGTCCAGAATCACGGGGTAAAGGTTTTGTGCCATGTATTTTTTTAATCAGGTACTGCCAGCCTTTCTTTTTCTTTTCAGCTAATTTGTCAAGTAGCTGCGATGTGGCTTTGCTAGAGTTGGATGTCTCTAGACCACTTTTACATGGTCTCGGTCTTGTCACAGTCTCAACGGTCTTTGGGCTCGATCTTGTCTTGGTCTCCCTGTCTTGGTCTTGCTGTCTTAGATCAACATAGTGATTGGGAAATTTGGAGCGGAAGTATCCATCACACACAATGTAACATTCAATAATGCAACATTATTATTATTTCACCTTTCGTTCCCTTCAAATGCCACCAATCAATGACATACATGCACTTTGTTGTGATTCAGACATTGGCGCGCATTCAATCAAAATACACGTTATTCGTGCAAAATAAGTATAACGCCATTTAAACGTTAGTTAAATGTGTAATCACATGCCACTCCAGACATTAAGATGTCAGAATCTTTTAAGCACTTGTCCTTATTCTTATTAATGCACAATATGATGTGCAGTTTGTATTAGTATATAGTATTTGCAGTTTGCATTTGATTCCTATGACGTGTTCGCATGTCTTTATATTGTTTGATTACATTATTTTACTTAAAATGGTGTTGTTTGACTAAATAAATGAGACCATTGACTTTTAAATAACATATGCATATCACGTTGTGTTGACTTAACAGGCCTAATCCATTTCAGGGAAGTTGATATCATACAGTGTCATTTTGCTAGTACTGCTACAATGGGACATGATGCAGTTTCAAGTTTATTGTGTTTGTGGTTTAAGTATAATTGAAATCAGTTACATATTTCCCATCCTTTAGACAGTTGTTGGAGGTGTTAGCTGTTTTGTCAGATGACTTTGGGACCAGTCAGTACCCGTCATGTCAGTCCTCAACAGCACACAAAAAAGTTAAGGGAGTGTTTTTTTTTGGTCTTACTCTTGGTCTTGTCTTGGTCTCAATACCCTCTGGTCTTGGTAGTCTCTTAGTCTTGGTTTAGGCGGTCTTGACTACAAGTCTAGGCTTTGCAGATATTTCTGTTTTGGTTTGTCTTTTTCCAAGAAAGCCAGATTAATCACAGCTGCTGGTCCGATTTACAGCAGGTAAATGTCAGTGCACCCTAATGGAATTTCACACTAAACACACAGACAACGGTCAGAATTAGATTATTTTTGACCCATGGCATCCAGACAAGGAATTATGTTTTCTGCATATTAGTGAAATCTTCTTTTTTGTTTTTCCTTTTTAAGAAGATTATGACCTTTTAAAATTTTAAATATTGGCTTCAATTAATTACTTAATTTCAATTTTCAATTTGATAAAGTAGTTTGCTTTTGGGGGGGGGGGATTACAAAGTGTCTGTCTGCTGCTTACAGACTTGGTTGTGTGAATCATTATTGCCAGCCATGTGCCACCTGCACTGGGCAACACTGCAGTAGGGCCCTTAAAGCTCCCCTGGCTTTACCTCAATGCTGCCAAAAGATGGCATAACCAGTTGATAAAGCCAGAAATGGTGGCTGCCAAGGCCAGTGTGGGACAGCCCAGAGTGGCCCAGAGTTGAGTGGTACTCTGACAAAGCCGGAGGGCAGAAGGTGCTACTGTATACTGAGCGAATGCACATGCTGTGTATGGGCAGAGCAGCTCGCCAGAAGCAGCAGAGGAGCATCATGCCAATGGAGAGGGGATCCTTCACGCACAGATTGGTGTCGGCTGTTCTCAGATCTTTGCTGAGTGCCTCTGGGGGCACTGCAGTCACTGTTGCAAACCCAGCACTCAAAACTAACTGAGTTACAGGTCTGTCCCCCAGAAGGACCATCCATATTGTATTCAGATTCTTTAACCAAAGTGAGGCGGATACAATCCTGCCATCCATCTTCCAACCACTAATTCAGTACATGGTGGCTGGAGGCCCTAAGCCTGTCATAGCAGGGCTGGGGATGCCCTTTCCGGAAGGCCAGTTTTACATGGTGTCCTTAGATCAATTTTATCAAGTACATTCTCATATATTGCTATTCATATATAGCTGTATTGCTGTTCATTAGGACCAGGACATTGGGGAAGCAATTGTTTTGTCTCTGCGTTTCTTTAATTTCAGGAAATCACATTCTGTGTGCCTCCCCGTGTAGTACATTTCATGAATCATAGTCCGTTACCATGGAAATGGCGTACAATTTTAACATCTGTTAAACTGAAAAAAAGCCTAAATCTTGCAGATTAAGACTGTAAAACAGCTGAACAGGTGCTGAAGAAGACAGAACCATGGATCTGTACCCAGAAGGGGAAGCACAGAAACCAGATTACTTATTTAATACTCCTTTCCTGCAAGGACTCCACAAGGAAATCACCACACTCCCATCCTGTGCATGCTATGTATGTAATTACTATGTTAAACCTAAACCTCCAATGTGGAACGGCAGCCCTGTTTCCCAGCAAGCCTTTTTGTATTCACTTCAGCTCAATTCCGTAGCCTTGGCTGACAGCACTGCTTCTTTTTGGCCTGTTTTATGGTGGCACTGTCCCACGACTCAAACTAAATTACCACCAATATGGCGGCTGCACATCACACCAGCTTGTGCTCCCAAGGACATGAAAACAGGAAAATAGACAGTCATGCTTTCATCTTACCCAAATCATGATTCACTCTCGCTATGAGGTGGTAAGCAGAACCCAAGAGGCTGTGCGGAATACAGGCAATAGAGGTATACATTGTCAGAGTGACTAAGGTGCTATTGGCTGTGTTGGATGAGTCCACGCCCTTCCTTTGCTGGCAGACACTCCTAGCCTGAGCTGCTATTGGCTGTGTTGGAAGACGACACGCTCCCCCCACTATCTCTATCTGCTTGAGCTGGTACCATGGAAGCCCATTCTGCTGGAAGTGGCAGGCACTTGCTGTGGTTGAGCTTTGCTGTTACAGACCCCACAGCCCTCCCTAGGGGCGCCTAGCAGACTAACTCCTGTTGTACACTGGATGTGTGTCCACTGCACTGCGTTTCCAACACGACAGCCACAGGTAATTGCTGCTAATTAAGTCAATGCATCAGTTTACACCAGATCCGCATGTCCGGATCTTGGGATGTGCATCAAGTTTATTTTTGACAGATACGGATTAAGAACGTAACACAGAGAGCATGCACCAAGTCCCCTTCACATCATGATCATGGACGACAAAAAGTTAACTTTGGAGGTGGAGAAACACGGAATTGTGTACGACGCCGGACATCCTGAAATCATATACAGTGGTACCTCAGAATTCGAATTTAATCCATTCAGAACTTTCCCCATAAGAAATAATGAAAAACCAATTAAGTGGTTCCTGGCCCCAAATGTTTTTTTTAGTATTTAAACACAAAATGAACTGGATAAAACAAGAGCAAATACTGTACTGAACACGTATAAGGACATTTATCAGAACAGTAATTGGTAAAGAAAGAAAATAAATGTATCCAAACAATGTGTAATGTAAAAAAAAAAACCAATGTGTCCTACCTCGATCGTCCACTCCTTCAGAGTCTCACGCCCTCTTGTTAACTCTGTGTGGAATCCCCGTGTGATCAGCTGTTTCTGGTTGTTGTCATTAGCCCTCTGTATTTAGTCCGTGTTTCAGTTTGTTTCCTCATTCCAGTCATTGTATTGTCCGTCTGCGTTTTCCCTGCCTTACCTGTAATTAAACCCCGTATTCCCCGATACCCTGAGGTCTGCCCCTTTGTCTTCATTCCGTCCTCGCTTCGCACCCCAATATCATTATAATTAAATGTATTAATGGTGTATTATTAATATTAAAATAAGAAATCTTTATTTTAAAATGTATGTTATTATATAATAATAATTACTCTTGCTGTCTACCATTGTCTAATTGTATTTTTAGTTATTTTAGGTCGGCGTTCACGGTTTGACTTCGGAGATTCAGATCGAGCTCTAGGTATTTTTATTTTAAATGGTTGGTTCGACTTTTAAGAAATTTGAGTTCTAATGAGTTTGAGAACTGAGGGACCACTGTATATGACCCACATTAATCAGTGGATTAAAACAGCAAAAAACCCTCAAAAATCTTGAATCCATGTCATTCATAAGTGGACTTTAAATGCATTAATTGTTGTCTGTAGGTTACAAAGGAAACACAACAAAGTATAACAAACACAACATTAAACACAGCAATGCAACAGAATGCTAAACACATTAAACTCAATTAAAGTTGAGCAACAACAAGGACAAAATGAACGAGGAAGCCTACTAATAATGTTTGTAGTGCACAGATGACAAAACAGCATCCATACCAACAGGAGGTTGGGGGGGTGGGACAGTAATCAGGTGATCTCTGAAATTCCTCCCCATTTATAGATATCATCAATCACGGGGTCTGGCGTTGAAACTATAGCCCCCCCATTCTTTGTCTCAGTTTCGCTCTCTCTGCAATGCGTCCTCCAGCTCACGCTGCAGAACGCGTAGGGTGCCTGCATGATGGCCAGGGGGAGAGGGGACATCACCCCAGCCAGCATGCACCAGCACCTGCAGCATTTCAGATGGGACCACAGTGGCCGTGTTTGCGTGTGTCCGGCAACGCTGTGGGACGGATCCGGTGGGACTGGACTGGCTTTCCGGACACGTCAAAAACCTTCCTGTCATCCAGGCTCCAAGTGCCTTTTCCAGTTAGATTCTCCCACGTGGCACTTCACAGAAATGCCTGAGCTGCAAAAGAACAGTTCGTTTGCAGAGTGATAAAACACCGGACTGCTTTTGGCCACACTCACCGGAAAATGAGGTCAAGCTCATATCCCTTCTGTAGCAAAAAAGGAATGGAATAATCTCATTGATTTGCATTAAATCACCATGATTGCAGGCTGGCAGCACTGGGTCTGCATCACGAGAGCGAGAAAAACTCTGCAGTGACATTGCTTGATGATTTTAGTATTAGGTCATTAAATATTAGTGCTGTGAAGATGAAAATATGCAGTGGACTGTTCACTTTCATGGCCTGTGGCATAACTTTCATCTTGATACACAGAAGGATAATAAGACTGCTTCATTAAAGTTTAAATGCCCCCCTCCCTGTTCTACAGTTGGTTCATGCCTGCAGACATTAGTCCAGCTGAATTTATGAGAAGGTATTGGCTGGCATGATCATGGCCATGAACAGCTTGACCAGCGACAGACCTTGGCACTGTCGGGGGTGTGACCCGGATGGATGGGGGATTGACCTGCAGGTCCCGCTTACTGCCTCCTCTAGCTGCCAGAGTGACGTGATCACATGGTTACCCTCCATGACCTAGTTTCCTGCTGGTTTTTAGGCCTTTTGTGTACTTGATTTACAGATGCTAAATGGATCCCACGGGTCAGCGAGTTCAAGGAGAATCATTAATACCTTACTGGGGAGGGACTGGGGGACAGGAGAGGGGTCACAACGCGTCCACAGAGGCGGAGCTGGAAGCCCATTTACAAAGACATTGCAAACAGGCAAAATGTTACAGATTCGAGAAGCTCCGAGCTGATACAGATGTTGTGGGCATGATTTGCACCATGCAGTTGGGGAGGGGTGTCTTGGGTAATCAACTATGCTGAGATGCCCCCCCCCCCCCAGTACTGGCATGGGCATCATTCTACATGGAACCTAGTGAACCCAGCAGGGAGAACAGCAGAAGCTATGATCGGTAGGGTGCCATGCTTCCTGGCTCTGACCCATGCTGGTAGCTTGGGGCAGTTCTGGGCAATTCTGTGAAGGTCACAGCAGCTTGGGGCACTTCTGGCCAGCTCAGACCTTTTAAATTTTATTTTAAATTTTAGAGTATTTCGGGGCAGCTCTGGGAAGGTCAGGGCAGCTCAGGACAGTGTTGGAGCTATCAGAACAACCTGGAGTTCTAAGCCTGTACATAAGGGCTATTATCACAGTTCTCGAGGTCTGAGCACTACTGATTTTCCAGCCTTCCTTTACCTGCGAGCCGGCTGTGAAGCCTCCAGGCAATCAGAATTAGTTACTATTAAACCAACTACTTAGTAGAACTGAAAACAAGGCCTGGATTTGGAATTGAGGTCGAGATTTGAAGAGCCTTGCTATAAATCATGGATGAAGAAACAGCCACCCTGTCACTTTGACTGTGGGGAAGCTGGATCTATGTTTCAGCCAATCCCCCAACCCCCACACCATCCCTGAAAGTCCTCACCCAGGCTCTTTCCATTCCTGTCACCCACACAGAGAAGCAGGGGAAAACATGGATAATCACCGACCTCCGCATCCATATATGACCAAACCTTCCCTCATTCAAAAGGCCTGGACTGCATCTCATAAATGACTAAAGAAATAAACCCAGTGCTACAGGCTACAGCCACCCCCGCCCCCCCAAGACAGTGCCATGACAAAGAGATGGCTGTGCTCCAATTAATTAAAATAATTAAAGGAGGGAAACTTTGTACCACAAAGGTATTCAGATGTGAATAATTAAGCAGAATGTCTGTTCTGAACATTGGCAGCAAACTCTGGACGTAAGGCTCTCTGCAGTTCAGGAGGAAGACTGACTCACCGAGCCGTCAGCCACCTGCCTCTCTCCAGTGTCAGCTGACTGTGCTCTGCTCTGATTGGCTTTCTCTCCTGTGCCTCTCACTCATTGGCTCTCCCTCTCTCCCCTACAGACAAACAAGGCTGTAGCCAAAGGGGACTTTCACATGGCCAGCTCCAGCTCACGACGGGCGCTCTTTCTGGCTGTGTTGTCAATCACCATCGGGACAGGAATCTATGTGGGCGTGGCAGTGGCGCTCATCGCATACCTCTCCAAGAACAGCCACTTGTAACCACCGACTGCGTGGTTGAGGTGGCCTGAAGATAACATAGCAACTGCTCCCAAGCTCTATAACAAAGGCAATCAGTAACTGGTCCCTGTTATTATTCCCATAATATTACCTACAGTTTTCTGATTGCTTTTACTGTGGCCCGACACACATGTACAGAAACTCACTTCGAGGTGTCTGCAGGGAGAGTGACCACCAAGGAGCATTACCAGGACCTTTTGAAGACCGGCTCCACGCCGCTGGTGACCATGACTGGCATGCAACAACAGAGCAACAGAGACTGAGAAGCTGAAAGTCCTGCTCTTTTACTTCTGATTGACCATCATGCTGCTGGACACTCCCACTGATGAGCTGGGACCTCTTGTGTTTTTGGAGGAATTGCCTCCTACTTGATTGTACAGCTGTTTCACTACTGGATTTAGTCACAAGGAACCTATTTGAGCCAAAACTTACACTAATGTTGTATGAGTAGTGAATAAGACATACCTGACTGGTGGATGCTTGTGAGTTACACAGTACTTGCTATGTTTTTTGTCCGTGACTCACTTGCTGCATTCACCTTCTTTGCCCACCAACAGACTATATGACAACAGTCTGCACCACCTCCCACAGTAGACCAACTGTCCAGAAGAGGGCAGTGTTGCAGACACAGAAATGACCTTGCATTTGTGTATATGCACGTACATACCCAAATGCATATTGTTGTAAATTCTGTATTTTTCTTTCATGCACATTAAAAACATCCACAGTTTTGTGGAAACACAAAAACACCTGCCCTTCAACATCCTTTTTGAATGGTCACCAATGGCAACAGGTTCATTGAGTTTAACTAGGAGGCGAGACAATTATTTCTGCATATACAGTACAGGCCAAAAGTTTGGACACAACTCATTCAATGTGTCTTCTTTATTTTCATGACCATTGGTAGAACATTGGTAGATTCTCACTGAAGGCATCAAAACTATGAATGAACACGTGGAGTTTTGTACTTAACAAAAAAAGGTGAA
>JABFDZ020000066.1:17471114-17486522 GCA_019775955.2 Pollimyrus isidori | reverse complement strand
TTTGATGCCGTCAGTGAGAATCTACCAATGTTCTACCAATGGTCATGAAAATAAAGAAGACACATTGAATGAGGTGTGTCCAAACCTTTGGCCCGTACTGTATACCCAACACAAGGTTTTAAATCAGCAGCTCACGCATACTTTTTGGACTGATGTGATAAATGTGAACTACAGTTACAATCAAGCCAGACCCTCAAAAAGAATTTTTGCTAACTGTACTGGCAATTATTATTGCCTTCCAGACACTGTGAATTAAAGCTAAATTAATCACACAAGTCCATGAGGGCTCATTTTAACCCTATAAATGACAACAATTCATTTAACAGATTCTTCTTTAATTAAATTGTTTGGATTTCCAATATGTTCACTGATCAAGGGTATCTTGCCATATTATTGCACTCAGGGTTGTTGGAGGGGCATAGATACTGTGGTAGATTCAGGAGCCCAGCACTTCATAGGGGCCCCAAAATCAAGCAAGTTTTTTTCGGATTGAAAGGGCCAACCTAACCAGACTGCCCAAGGTGACCATTTGTCAAGTGACCCACAATTTCCAGTATGCCCCTGATTTAACTTGATGGATAAAAGTCCAGGGGTGAGATGTGTGATGCCTCAAGGGGCTGTGTGCCTTATTGCACTGAATGGAAGAAGAGCCGTAACAAACATCAGAGAATGGGTTAGATGGGTCAGACGGAGAAAGTCTGTGAGCCAGAGAGCATCCAAGAGCGTGGCCAGGGTTAGATTCCGAAAGATGCATTTCCCTTAGTGAGACTTCGCCATCTCATCCATGTGAGACAGCTCTGCGCGTCTTTATTTCCAAACTGAGGTGGAAGGATTCCTCTATTTTTGACTCACCTCTGTCTGAGCAGTATTGGCGATACAATCAGTGCCATGAGTAGCTATGTTCATGGACGATGACAGACACCTCCTAGGTACCCATATATTTCACCTTACTTTGGCTTCACCAGCCCCCTCAGCTGTGTCAGGGCTTCCTGACAGAAAATCATTGTTCTCTAGACGTTTGATTGTGTCCCTCATGCCTGTGGTCTTTTATCTCAGGGTTACCCTCCTTGAAATACCTTTTCCGAAAAGCCTTTAGAATTTAAGGAAATCATAGCTGGTTACGGCAGTTATATAACAACTGTTGTACAGTATACATTCAATGGTGGCATGCAAGCATTTGCTAATGGTTCCTCGAGACAGTAACACAGCTAATTGCACAGTTGTATTCATAGTTACAGTTTTCTGACTATGTAACTGAGGCCCTTGATTTAGGGTCCTGTTCCAGTAATTTCTGGGATGTGAGATGGAGTACATCTGTAGCGAGAATGTAGGGTACCCTATGCACTATGAAATGGGACACTCTGCGAGCAGTGGCCATTTTTAGTATGAACCACCTTCTCTCCTGGGAGAGAGAGATTTCCTACAGCTTTAATTAAAAGATACCCATCAAATCCCTGAGCTGAAAACCTGATGGCTGGAATTGTAAAATGAAAATCTGTCAACGCAAGCCTCACCATCACCCCCCCCCCTCCCCAGCCCAGCCTGACGTGACACTCTGTGACATTGTCCCCAGTCCAGTAAAGCCCATGCCCACAAATGAGCATTTGCACTTCATTGAGAGGAAGCAAGCCTTTGGAGGATGGAGAGCACGTCTGTTAGCAGGAGAGTGATTCTCGCCCCAGGACAGGCAGAGTCCACGGAAGTGTTGTGGTGAGAAACCCAGGCAAATTTATCTAAAATGGTAAAAAGATAGTATAACATAAAATACAACAAAAGTCACATTACATAAGGAAGACAAAGACATTGGAGTGTTCAGAGGAAACCTATGCAGATGAGGAGGACACAGAACTGAGCCATAAATATATGCTAGAAATAAAATTTCAGCACAAGTGCTGCTGTGATCTTGCTTTTTCCATTCATTTCCATTCCATGGTGTAGTCACCTGACTGGCTGAACCAGATGACACTGAGACCCCCCCCATATCATCTGCTGATATGTATATTTCATGGCACCTGTCAGGAGGAGCTCCAGACTGATTAATACGTTGTGTGATCTCACCTGATGCTGGACTCCACAGTTCCATAATGCCCCATTCCTTCTGTCTCCTGTTAAATATATACATATATAACGCATCATCAGCAAGCTGCAGACCCTGATGGATGTGAATGGAATGGAAAATCAGCTCCTTTCATTAAGCAAACCTGATTGTGGAGAGAGGCAAGTATGTCTACAATAAGGCGAGAAATTGGACTTCAAAATGAAACATCAGAGCTGAAACCCAACAAAGGACAGCTGCAGAGTAAGTGTTTAACAGGCCCTCATGATTGAACAAAGTTGAGAGCAAAGGCTCACAATGTCTCCTCAGATGTGACGTGAGCATGATGATTGTTCCTAGTTTAATAGCAGCTTGACTCCATGGGCTTCAGCTGAATCACATGCTTCTCATAATACAGGGTTTCCCAGAATCCCCGCCTGAGTGATGCATGTGGCAGATTCAGACCCCTCCTACCACGTTATCAGCAGAAATGGGTAGCGAGTGACTTCTGCGGGACACGGGCGTCAACTTAGACGGGTTTGGGTGCAAACAAGGAGGAGAGGGGATATTGAAAAACTGCAGAAAAGCAGGGAGTGTAAACAGTGTCACCAATGGCAAACATTATTAATCTTGGGAATATATATGTTGGGTTTCCATACGTCATCAGCAGAACGATGGCTACATAGAAGGAGGATGGAGCTCAGGGTATTGGAAAAAAAAAACATTGAAGGTAGTGGCAGCTTTTACTGCCAGAGGGTGCAACCAGTAAAAACCTCCAGAAACGACTGCCAAGCTGTGTAGGCAGTAATGTAACACACACGGCATGGAGATTCTCAGCATGTTTATGGATGCCAGCAGGACGTGGTTCTGTTCCCCAGCTGCACAGAAACCCCACGGATTTGCACTTCCCTGTGCCGGGGCAGACTGAGCAGACACCAGATCTGCATCCAGTTGCCTTAACTGTATCATGGTGGGGTGAGCAGATGCCACACAGCATGGTTATGCCTGCTAATACCTCTGAAACCACACCGCTGGCTGTTATGTATTGTCTGATAGGACTAATGAAATAACGTTTGGCTTTATTGCCAAACAGAGCGACTGCTCCATCTAATCAGCTTCCATATGCCTGGTCAGAGGTTGCGTCCTTGCTGGGATTTGGCTGTTGATTTAAGATGCTCTCTGCAGATCCGCTCATTGCGGTCTAGCCTGCGTCACAACAGAGGGAACCACCACATGGCTCTCAGCAGCATCAAACAGGAGGAGATTTCCATGTGAATGGCACAGGCAGGCGGCACATGTCTGAGCAGATCTGCAGTGTGCTGGGAACATCAGCATCACACCCTGAACAAAGCGAACATTCGTCATAGGCGGCCATGTCCTCCAGGCTCACAGTGATGCCATGCCTCTCTCTCCCACGGAGTCATTAATTAAAGATGAACGACGAACGGACTACCAAATGCACACGAAAATGCATATCTATGAAAAAGCAAGACTACATTTTTAGAGGGAAACATACAGGAAATGAAATGCAAGACAGTGGGCCAAAAAAATGTTAGAAATGATTCAGAGCACAAATAACTAATTTTCTGTGAAAGGACAGGGGGCGTACAGTGGGTTCTGGCTCTGGGCACAGCTCCTCCACCATGATGTTGAAATTGTTACGAGGGGCTCCCCATGTGCTTCAGCCCCCCCCAGTAAACCAGAATGCAGGAGGCTGCCTGACAATGGAACCCAATTGTTGAGCTCTTAAAAATCATAACACTTCATTGATCTCTGTGGGGAAATTCTCTTGTCGCCTACCCCCATCCTGCTCTCCATGACACAAAGGCAGGTAACAGCAAGCTTGGCAGCCAAGGGTAGCCACAATCATGAAGCTGGAGGTTAGGGGCCTCACAGACATGAGGTTATTCTACCAAAGCCAGGCTTGAACTAGCAACCTTCTGATCACAGGCACAGAACCTAAACCCACTGAGCCACACAATGTCCCACACTTGAACTTAAGCTTGATTGTTCTGTTTCTGTCTCAGTTTCTTAAAGTCAAGAAGGGTTCAGATACAAACGAGGCCACATTTATTAGTCCAGGGGAGTCAAATGAGGGAAACAAAGAGTGCTTTGTGAAGCAAAGACAATGGAACAAATCGGTTTTTAAAAGGACTGTAATACTCTAAAATGGAAATTATTTCCTCATGGTATTTCACCAGCTGTTGCTTTTTAATTACTATGCAAATGGCGGGGTGCCATGTCACCACGGGAACGGGAAGCGAATACACTTAACGGCTGGGATGAAAGAGTGGAAGTTTCCCCTGGCAGATATGAAACAAGGAACTGTCTGCCTGGTACAGACCAAAGTCACTGGTGTGAAACCAGGAAAGCATGTTGCCACCCCATGGCTACTCACCTGCATCTCTATCACCTTGGTTCAATGCCCCCACAAAACCCCTCCATATCCAGTCCCAAAATAATCACATACAAAGTCGAAAACATGAATACACTAACAAAAAAGGTTCGGGTCTAGAAAAGCATTACACAACTACAATTTTATCTAGCATAATAAACAGTTTAAGTATTTTCAGAATGTGAGTGCTTAGAGTTGTGTTTAACCGGGACCTAACTCTACAAGTGGATTTTAAGGAATAAAGGAATTTGTACTGACAGAACGGCTCGTGATTATGTTACATTCAAGGCAGATGCCTGTCATTTGGAGTATAAAAGCTGGTTGATGAGATTGAACAAATGGAGAATTAACTGCTCATGGGTAAAGCAGACAGTGACATGACTCAATGAGCTCATCCAAACAACAATTAAACATGTAAACACAAACTACAGAATAACAAAACTCACAATAATGGGTGACAATCATCAGTTTTCACTCACGAGATAGCAGCCATATCCCTGGTGCGTGTCACCCAAAGGAGCCATAACAGAGGGGACAGGTCCAGCCATCACTGTAAACAAGTGCCAGGATGCTCCTTTGATCCATACGTCAGTGGCGCTCTTTTTGTTCAACTGTGTCATGTGGCAACCCTCCTGGCAAACGGACAGCTAAATGTGGGAGCGTCAAGAGTGACAGCATGGCGCCGTTTCCAGCGATGCGTCAGATCCTGCTTGTGCCCCAATGGGAAAATAATTAGCAGGCAGCTAATGACAGCGACAGCAATAGCTGGCAGGAGGAGGACTCACAGCACTATAGTTAGACATAAGTTGTGAATGTAGACATATATGAATGTAGATATGTACAGAATGCTCATGTACTAAAGAGCTTCATAAATGGCCATGCTGAAGACTCCTCAAGAAGGGAGCACTGTATGTGAGACCGGATTCATAAGTAGGCTGTTCCAGGTCTTTGAAGAGGGGCTCAAGTTCCATCAGACTGTTCCCCCCCACACACACACATATACAGGTCGTCATCGACTTACGACCATGATTGGTTACCACTGACTGGTCGTAACACGATTTGGTCGTAAGTTGTATTTGTATAGCCTACTGTACAGTAATGTATTGTTATAAAAATCTTTAAATCATACCTTATCATAATTTTCTTTGTTCATTATGTATTGTTATACATCATACTTTTCTCTGTTCATTATTGTTATATATCATGATTTTCTTGGTTCATTATAGCTATACTGTTACTGGGATAACAGTTAGCGGCTTGACAAGCGCAGGAATGGTAGTGCTGCCGAGAACTGGTGCGCAGACTGTCGTATGCCCAGCTGGGCAACATTTGCGCTGCCAGACATACGAGCTGCGATCATGGTCGTTAAGTCAATTAGTCCTAAATTGGATAGGTTGTAAGTCGACGAGGACCTGTATATACAGACAGACAGATAGACAGACATGCACACACAGGATCCCCCTAGCAAGGTCTCCCAAAAAACAGGGCAAGGCTGGTGAGCATGGAAGAAGGGGGTGGCCCCAGTTGCAGCTGACCCGCATTCCAGCACACAGGCCCCAGAGAGCTCCGCTTTCAAGCAGCCTGACCTTGAGGCCAGCTTATCTCTCATCAGGTCGGCACTCCAGCGGCAGGTATGGGGCAAATGAGAACTTTCTAATGACATCATGGAGAAAGAAGGAGGTGAGACAGTCACAATGGAATTTCCAAAAAAGAAGGATAAGCTCCCATTTCATTCCGAACCCATTAGAGAGTTGGAGGTTGAGCTGTTACTCAGATCCACTGCACACATGATGAGAAGAGAAAGCATATGTCCAGCATCAGAACCCCCCTTGCTGTATGTCCAGCATCAGAACTGCCCCCAAAGCCCATGCTGCAGGATTTATCCAGTGGCTGATCCGTGTGCTACACCAGCAAGGTAGGACATGGCCCATCGGAACCTTCACTGCAAACCCTGAAAGGAACCGAATTAAGACAGAACCACCACACCGCATGCTCCGCGAAGGAGGAAATCCAGTCCCCCCGCACGTAACTGTACTGGGAATTGCTAACGAGAATACCTGTAAGAGAAGTTCTCATTTAATCCAGTGGCACTGGGGGAAAAATAAGACATTTACAAAACCAAGCATAGAGCCAAGGCTAAGACTGCTGCAGTGATTAGGCTTTACAGCAAGCTGTCCATGTGCAGAGTCATAGGTGAATGTCACCTCCTGATGGGGTTCCTTGCACATTCTGACTGGCTGTCAAAGGTGTAAAATGGAACGCTCCCATCATCAAAACCAAACTGAATTTCACTGGGTGTTTACCAACCTCCAGACAATCTGTTTTACTCACTATTCCACTGGCAGCTGGCAATGCTCGATGAATATGATGCACTCCCCCATCTAAATCCATGCAATGTTAAAAAATGAAAAACAATTAATGATAAAACCAGAAAAATCCAAAACCCCAGCTGTCATATGCGGCAAGAGCTTTAAAGGTCATCAGGGACCTTCGGGAACATGCAGCATCGGGAGGTTGTGATGGGCTTTTACGCACCTTCAGGGATGTGGTGAGAGCAGCAGATTTAAAAATTCATCTAGCATCGCTTCTGGGGAAACTGTTGCTAGGTTACATCCAGGCTCTGAAGCAGGAGGGTCATCATTGTTTGAACTGGTACGTGGTACATGAGAGTTTTTTTAAAAGGGTTGCAAGTTTGGTTAGCAAATGTATGGGCAAGTTTGACAATAAAACGAATGAACACACCCCACCACACACACACACACAAGTTGGTTTTCCTATCTAAATGGAGACCGTCCATTCATTTCTATGGGAAAAACCCCGATCCCAATCACAACACCCTTAACCCCAACCCATCCCTAACTTTAACCATAAGTAACTAACCCAAATACAAGACTTTAGGCATTTTTACTTTTTTGATTGCATTTACAATTTTTTTTATAAAACTGAGGTTATCCAAATGAGGATGTCAAAAGATGCCCCCAAAAGTAGGGAATGTCAGGTTTTACTACACAATCACACCATAATTGGGTCCTCAAATACGATCTATGCAAACCCACACACACGCACACACCGTTTGCTGCATTAATCTAGGATAGCAATGTAGATGGAATCCACCACACTGAAGACAGATGACAGATGAACACTGAAGATGCGAGTATCAATGCACTGCCTCCACACACTGGGAAGCTTCCAGATTCTTATGCTAGCTGCCATGACAGACAGAAGGGTGGCTGCTCCTATGCAGAGTGCTTCTAAATCATTAGTCTGCAAAAAAAATGGCTGTAATGTTGGCTAAATAATTTATAATGAAGGTGATTCCCACAAACACTTTAGGTACACTGAGGTCGTCTTCCCCAGGCCTTGAGCATGTGGGCCCACCTTTTAATGCCTTTTTCCAGTGCAGCCACTCCTGTGCACTTCCTGATTGGAAGTTCCTTTCCAGCATGAGCGTGCTCAGTTTACAGCCCCCGCACATCGCACCAAACAGCCCCGACCATCCTGCTAGCATATTGTAAGGCCTGTTACTCCAGCACCGGAGGAAGGGGACCATGTCTCTTGTTCTCTAATTCTATTTCATGTCTAATCGTTCATTTCCATCAGCCTTCTCCTGTCAGCTTGTTACTGGAGTCAGCGCCCACTGAGCAGAGCCCTGACTATCTAATTAATCTCTGATTACCTGACTGGTGTTCAGATGATTACCTGGAAATCTCCTCCGCAGCAGGGCAGCCCATTCTTACACCATCTGTACCCTTTCATAATGCACATGCAAACTGCACAGACACTGCCGTTTAATTTTGGTGCAGTGCCAGCAGGCCCATTCCCACCTCTCTGTGCGACGAGGTACTGAGCAGTAAAAGGAGTGGCAGACGCAGGCCAGGCATGCTGAGGATGTGAAAGTCACACCTGACCCTTCACCCGCTGACGCTAATCATGTTGTGCTTTGGCCTCTACCCTGGAAGTGCAGTACTGCTAACATCCTCATTCTCTAGAATGAGACATTAATTTGCTGCCTAATCAGCTCTAATTGTTGTTAAATGTGCAAACCCTTGGATTTCGTCCTATTAATTCAGTTAAGACGTAGTATTCAAAGAAAATCTGGCACTAAACATAGTGTAATGACCAGTGAAGCAGATACCTACATCAATGTGGATGTCCAGGGGTTTCTCCAGGAGTTTAAGGGTGTTTCTCAGTACCAAGAATCCAAATATCGTGCTTGTGGTCTTAGCCAGACCGTTTTTGCTAACATGCCTTCCAAGAATGAACTTGGGGCACAATGTATCATGACATTGTCCTCGTTCGGTGGGGATGCAACCGACGTATCCAAGAACAACATCCGAGGATTCTTACTGTCCTCTGTATTTCTGTTACTGAGTACTGGAACTGGTCTTCGGCAATGGAAAATGACATAGAATGGGTACATGAGCACACAAGTAAGGTGCCATCCTTAGATGAAAATTTACTACCCATAATTCCGAGACCTGGCTGTAGCCCTGAAGGAGGGGACTGAATACCCATCACAGCTCCTACTTATATAGTTGTCCGATGCTATGCCAGATCCAACAGCATCTTTAATCTGCAGACTTTAGACTGAAAAAAAACCACCTTGGTAAGTTACATGTGAAAAATTTTATGCGAGAAAAAAAAAAAGAGTAATCAGCTATAAAAGTTTCAGTGAGACAGAAGGATGAGCCCTGGAGGTAAAAAGCTGGATCTTCTTGGGAGAAGGATCCATGAGCTTGTACTGCATTCTGGGGCTAAAAGAAATGGGTCCAATAACACAGCATTTTTTGGAATTCGAAGCCAGCCAGCTCAGCGGGCTATAACTGGAAGTTTTCAAGCTGGCAGAAGATGTATGGTGGACTGAAGCCGTGTGGGGCACATGCCTCAGGCTCTTCCTTGAGGTTCAGACACCAGAAACTGGACCCAGTGTGCCAATTTGGAAGTGCAAAGAGAACAGGATGGCCTGATCTCCAACATGGACATCCATCCTGGCCAGTTCTGCCAAGGGCACAAAGACAGCAGGTCCATCCTGGGCTCTCAGCCCCACTCACAAACTCTCAGGTCGGGGGAAGAAATCTGTAAGTTTATGACTGACTGAGAACATTTAAAAGGATCAGTCTGTGCCTCCTTTTAGTCCCTACAGAAGGCAATCTGTCAGTGCGACCCCAAGGTCTGGAATGGCTCCATAAATGGCGAAGGAACAAGATCAAAGCACCGAAGGCCAAAAGCAACAGGATCACAAAGCAGCGATGGTCAAATGAACAGATCCCACCAGTGGCCCAACATTTGTAGCTGATGCTGTCCAGACAAACCACGGCCATAAACTGTTCATTCAAGCAGAATGTTAACACATGTATCCATCTATAGATCCATCCACTCACATCAAGTTAGTGTCTCTTGTGATAAAACCCAGGGCTTCCAAGAATGGGCTTTACATCACAGAAAAACCTGTATCATGGGAGGAAATATGCAGTGAAATCCCAGCACCAAACATACAGAAATGCAAACATAAACAAACATAATACTGATTCTGAAATTGGAAATGTCAGATATAGTGTACAACCACAGACTCAGGCCAGAGCAGCCCACAGGCACAGCAATGCCCACATGTCCAGTCTCGGTTTGGTGGGACCTTCATCTTCCGGCATAGCATCACCTTACAGACATTTTCCGGGCACCCAAGACACACTTCCGCTCAGCTGTGATTAACAGCAGTAATTTGGAGAACATATGCTGCTCCAAGGGTCAGCGGCAACGGGTAAGGAATGGGCAGCTGAACTGCACAGTCTACCCATCACCTTCTGGATTACAGCTCAATCTTTATGATCAAGAGATGGACAAATCATAAGCAGAGACTGCTTATGGCAAAACCATGTTTGTTACACTGCGACCAAGAGAAAGGCTGAGTGCAAGGCATCTAGTCAGGATGGAGGGTTGGGTACGGGGCGTCCTGCAGCCATGAAAAAGGCTGGGAGGGAGAGGCACACAGGGCCGTAGCCAGGATTTTTCAAATGCCGAGGTCATTTTTTCAAAAACAGGCTCACCTTCTCTTCTACTCTTTCCGTGCCCTTCTGTTGTTGGCTTTTTAAAACTTAATTTAGTTTGATGCTAATTCTTCTTCATGTCTGCAATTCGCTCAATACCACGCTACGATGTATTAGCTTACGTGAAAAAACATACAATCAGTCTGCCGGCTTTCCTGACTCTCTGAATCTGTAGCGTAGCGTGACGTCAAGTGCCGCTGCATGCAAAGACAGACAGAGGCGGAGATTTCACTTGAGATTAGACGGAGAATGTGAATTTAATTGGGAGAAAGTACAGACGATATATAGATTCGGACACGAACCGTTTTCTGTGTTTGGCATTGATCATCACTGCTGGATTTCAGCTTTGGCTAATTTGAAATTTCGAGAAAAAATACTGAGGACATGACCTCGGTGTCCGCAATGGTAGATACGGCACTGGAGGCACAAGGTGTCGAGTGCGTTATACCTGGGACTATCACGGGGTGCCACCTTGCAGAATGCATCTGTCCTAACTACTACCAAAAAAACCTCTAGGCCGCTTAATCTCATCCTAATCTATCAAAATACACTAATATCATTTGAAGAGTTTCTACACTAATCATCAGTAGTCACATGATTCTCCCATCCAGCACAATGTAACGCAGCAAGTGGCCCAGCATGGATGCCACGTTTGCTGAAATGCCACGAGAGGCTGTGTTCATGATCACATAGGGCATGTAAAAATTCAGACATCAGACCATCCACACATCATAACTGCATTGCTTGAAAGGTTTCCAAAGCCCTGAAGACTGCTGGGAAAATGCCAAAGTGGTAATTTCAGTGTAATCTGAAGCATTGCGTGACCACTATGCAGCATCGTACTAGATTCCCCGGAGCACTTGAGACAGTGGCAAGGGGGGTGATTAATTGCAAACACGAGGAGCATGGATTATGGTATTATGGCTGGTGGGTTATTAAAATGGGCTCCTCACCAGAAACACAAATGTCAGGGAGGCCCAAGGGGGTCTATGCACTATTGCTAAAAATATACAACAAACAGAAAGCACTGGGAAAATGGAGTGTGACACTGGTACTCTTGAACAAAAGACCAAATAAAGAACATCGGACTTCTGCTCTGTGATTCACTAACAGGGTTTTTATATCATGTACCCATGTGCAAATTCTTTATAATGAGGTATGGAACTACACATGCAGCTTTGGAGGGGGGGACAGGGAGGAGTTACAGTCAAATTGGACCTCAAAACAGACTGCGGGGGTGGGGGTTAACTCTACTGTTATTAGTCATCTGTACTGTATTTTTGCCCCAAAACCCTGCTCATTACTCCCACAGTAATGCCATCATAAAGTTTGGCCATCGGAAGGAAATGCCAGCTAGGTTATGTGTAGATGAACAGGCCGCTTCCAACAGTCTGTATCAAGTCTTTATAAATATCCTTCCACCTAAATAATCCACAAACACCAAAGCATTGGGCCGAGGAACTGAAGAAGGTGTCTCAGCATCATTGATATGATGGTCAGCTGATGAGATGGCGTCAAAGGATGGTGTCCCTACCTCCCCAATGGTCACCACCCCCTGTCACTTGGGCTGTACTGGCCACGAGTGAACAGTTGCTTTGGGAAATAAATCACTGGCTTCAGCACATCTAGCGGCCTTCAAGGGATGGGTTACTGAAAAGTACGTCTTCTCCCAGGGATGGCATGGGAATCCCCACTTCCTTGGAAGGATCTACAGAAAGGCATTAAAACCCCTCAGGTCATGTGAACATCAGTGGCCACATGTTTCCTGTCTCCAATTGATAAATCACGAGGATTAAATGTCACTTGGGTTAGAATCCCAACCCTAGAAGGTCTGGCCGAAACCACCCTGAGGGCTACAAAATCCTGCCTGAAACTCACAGGGAATGCCAGGCGGGGTTTTCAGAGTGAGACATCACATTCTGGGTGCCCATGTCACAAAGGAACGTCACGGGAATGACAAGGGGTAAAGCTGCTCTTCCCAAATGGACAGGCTGGAGGCGACAGCATTATGTGATCTGCAGCAACCCAACTGCTCACAGAACATCAGACACAGAGCCTTAATTATAACAGAACTATGCATTAGGACAGGAAGGCTGTACAACAGACCTGTACCATGGCAGCTAAATTTAGAATGCAGATGGCAGTTCAGGGGGACACATTAAACTGCATTGGGTCTGGAGGGTGATGACCACATGCTACACTAATTCTATTTATAACTGAGTGTGCAAACCTGCTGTATGGTACCCAGATACAGTCTGGACCGCACCATTTACCTACCCCCTGTGGAGGTTTAAGATCTGAATAATGATTTTTAAAATCAAATGAAACATTTTTTTGTGCTTTTTATATTGACAATTTCCTTACAAACTAGCCAGCATGCTTCCTGGGAGTCTAGCTGACCAACAGAATGCCTTCCATGCATTTAATAAGATACATATTTTCAAACTCTCAATACTAATATTTTAAAACAAGAGTTTCTGGGAGAGACTCAGTAAAACCAACAGATGATCACTTCCACAGGTTTTAGGATGTTTAACACACCAGTAACTGTGGCTGCCGGTGGGTGGAATTTAGTATGCCCGCTCACGCTGCAAATTATTATCCAGTGCATTGGGATGTGTTTATGTTCATTAAAATGGTTCATGTATAAGGATTAGCATCAAATGTAAATTTTCCCGAAATTCATACTGGTATTTAGTTGTCGGTTCCGTCAGATTTACATAGGAATAGGAACAGGAATAGCGGTCTGTAAGCGATCATCTTACGCCACCTGCTGGGCTTTTTGCAGCCCAATCCGACAGCTTTATTCATATCTTTATTTCGTTCGGGATTTTTGCCTTTATCTTTATATTTATGCTGCTCTATCAAACACCGAGGTTATTTGCATGATTGTGAGACTAGATTATAATTATATTGAATGTTGTGGTGACATCAACTACAAATATTTAGCCTTTTTTCCCGCATAATTTGTCTCTACCCCTGGCATGATTTGCATGAATATATTTTTTATATTTTATACCTTTCCTGGTTTTCAACTGTGTTTGGGATGGATGAATCTCACTGTATATTATTTTTCAAAACCGCAATAGATGGTGCTCCAGCGTCACACCGACGCAAGTTATTTCAGAAACTGTTTCTTGACCTTTAAACCTATATCTTTACCAGTATAAAAGATGATGCCAATGAAATGTTAATCAAGCAAAATTATGGATTTAGTGGAATCAATTGACGGTTATTATTGGTGAAATGAGGGCAAATAATTTACTATATTAAAATAGATGCGTTAGTCAACAAATGAAAAATCAAGCTTATGAACTGTTACTACATATGAGTCTAACTCTGTTAAAGTATTGTAATTAACGTGGAAATGGCGTTGAATATACCTGCGGTTTTCGTTGAGGTCCATAAGCCGCCTGGACTCAGGATGTGGTTAGAAACATCTACACAAAAAAAAATCCTTCTGAAGCGTCTGAATAGGAGTTGTTCGCTTCTTCGTTTCTGATCGAGTTGACCTTTTCGTGTTAACTCTGTTCACCAAATTTATGTACGTCAAAGTGGCACGGCCCCTTTGCTTTAATACGTCCAATGCTACGCAACAATACTAGAAACCCGCTTGAAAATATTAAAACGCTGTAGTATTTCTGACTAATACTGTGTGTATATATATGTTGACGATCTTTTTTCGTTCTTTATATGTCAGTTCTGCTAGTAATTAGGTTCACAAACAGGAATATTACAAATGCTGCATGCCAGAAAAATCTGAACGAATGTGACTACAACGTTGATATAGGTTGTCTAGTTTTTAGCGCACACTTGCATTGCTGTACAAAACACTGCATGCTGGTTACACAAGACTAGGTGGACTTAAAAGATAAGAACCTCTAGAGAGCGAGTAAGAGCTAAGTTGCTTAAATGCGGAATGCGAGTAAGTGGTATATTACTACTCCAGACCCTCTCGTGGATATTCCGCACCTGCATGATAAAACAGCCAATTGGTCTGGCGTCTCCTTTAATGAAACGCCCGGAAGGCGAGACGCTGCCTTTGGGGAGGTGCAGGTCCGGGGTGGCTTATCAGATCTTGCGCTCTCTCCTGTAGCTTTCTGATCGCTCTTTCATCGTTCCTCCACACCATGAGCGCAGTTTACTGGTTCCTGTTGCTCAGCGCACTGGCCGGATCCTCAGCTCAGGGTAAGGGGGATATCGAGCCCTTCTCTCTGCAGATGAGTGAAGTGGGAGTGGGAGTGGGAGTGGGGGGTTATTTCTGCAATAATTGCACTTCAGAACTTCTTGTTACTGTGCCGCTAATTACAGCTTCATTAAGCCCCCATGCGGGACCGACACACATCCTATAGTTCATCATTCTGCTTGGTCAAAACTGGAAGAATGTTCTGAGAGTTTCTATCACCATTTTGAATTCAAATAAAACTGAGTTTAATTACATTTTAACTTTAAATATAACTCTGCTTAAGGGTAGTCTGCACAATATTGCGGTCATCCTGCAATTTGTATACATAAAACTGTGGCTCAAATCAACCATTGTATTCAGTGACTTACCAGTAGCAGTTTTCCAGTGAATGTGGGGGAATACCATGTGTCCATCCTCTTCTAGAAACCCTCCCTCTTGCTGGGCATAAACACAGACCCGTTCCTGGCTCAAGCCACAACATCAGCAAAAATGACCCAGGGGTTCAAAATGCTGTGCTGGTCGCAACGTACACATTCAACAATGAGTCCAATGACATATTCTTCTTCAGGGTGCATACCATCAAAGTTGCTCAGATACAGGTAGGAGAAGGTTCTTCAGACATAGAGCTATGAAATCAACATATTATGCAAACATGTTAACTTTGTAAGGTGCTGGGGGGTATTCCAGAAAGCAGGGTTTCTTGCTTAGCTGGATAAATTGTCAGATTTAAGGTAGTCTGGGCTAAATT
>JABFDZ020000066.1:17439701-17468581 GCA_019775955.2 Pollimyrus isidori | reverse complement strand
GCAGACTGGCAGGTCTGCTCGAGTGGGGTTAGGGCTGAGTGGATGGAGAGGAGGCACTGTGCCCGCAGACTGGCAGGTCTGCTCGAGTGGGGTTAGGGCTGGGTGCTATGACTGTGCTTCAGCTATCCATGTACGTTTCAAGTAAATGCTCTGGGGTTCAGATGCCTCCTCATGTTGTCGTGGGGTTTCCTCCTGGTTCTCTGGTTTCCCCTCGCAGTCCAAAAACATCCTATGGTTAATTGGAGTTGCCAAATTCCCCATAGGCATGAATGGTGTGTGCCTTGTGATGGACTGGCGCCCTATCCTGGGTTATTCCCATACAATTTTTATTAATCCACCCGGACTTAAATCCGGACCCAAGGCAATAAGTATGAATTAATGTGACTGTGTTGTCCATCTTAACTATGGTCAGTCTGTCTGCATATAGATGTGACAATTAATTTCCACAAGGGTATATTTGTTTAAATCTGTTCTTCCATGTCCTTGTCATTGTGCTTCCTGGGATGGGCTCCAAGGTTACTGTGACTTACACACTATACTGACCAAGCAGTTTATAAGGGGGACGGATGGATCAACACATCATAGTCAAGTATCACATACTTAATGATGCTAATGCTGCTCATTATGTATTTAATAATGCTGTTGTCGCCCTCTGTTGGCCATCTTCAGAAACTGTCACAAAACAACTACTTCCTGTGTTTGTTTTTAGCCTCTACAAAAGGGCACAGTTTAAACTATGATCTTTCTCTTGTAATCTTTCTGTAAACTGTGTTTAGAGTCAGCCAGACAAACACAGCACAGGCAATCCTATTGGACCTGCGCCTCAGCTTTCAGTGACTGGGCCTACAAATGCATTTTTATGTGCATTTTTTTCGATCACAAAAATCTATTGGTGATCCCAGTCATGGCTCCTGAAGCTCACTGCGTGGAGTGTCCTGCTCACTTTGCTGTGGAAATAAACATCCACAGTTAAACTAAGCGGTCAATTCCTCAGCTGTGCCTGCATGCCCGTGGCACCGATTGTGCCATATACCGCCAGTCTGTCCCTTACGGTTTATATTGTGCTGTGGGGCACCAAGTATAACGCTGGCGCTCCCCGCTCCATACCTTGAAGATGAGTTTTTTGATCCAGGGCCTCTGGGAGAGGAAGTCCAGCATAGAGAAGCCGGGGTTGGGCCTCACAGCCGACATGGCCACCCAGTAGCCGCTGGAGCTGCTGCGGCGGATGTTGTCAGGGAAACCGGGCAGGTTGTCCACAAAGGTGTCCATTCCCCCTTTGTTAAGGCCTGAGACGTGGACTCTAAAGGGAAGCCAAGAGACACATTAGGTTTACAGACCCTATCCAAGGTGCCCTCTGCCCCCTGAGACGGGATCCAGGGTCACTGTGACTCTGGGCTTATGAAGATGAAGGCACTGCAGGGCTAATTTAAATTTTTTTGTAATTTTATATATATATAAAAAAAGAGCAGATAACATCAGGTGTGTTTCTCTGAGCAAACATGCTGGATGGCAAGGTGAAGCCACACAGTTCCTGCTGGCTCGTAGAAATAGCACAGAAAAAAAGAAAAAACAAACAGCAAATGGGTCCATAAATGTTAAGGGTTTCATAACTTGACAGTGGGGCTTCTCAGGTTTTAGCTCTGGCAAAGCAGAAGGCTGCTTCGGAATGCAGTGGCTATACATACGCATCCTCTGTCTGGCAGGTCCCTCGTGAACAGCCTTGCAGATATAATTATGCCTGTAATGAGGGGCTTTGTGAAAGTGAGAGCGTCTCTGGGAATGTTCCAGCGTGCGGCAGCCCCAGCGGGACGCCAGCGCTCTCTCACAGCTGTGCCTTTCAGGTGGGAACCTTAAACCTTAGCAAGGAATTATCAATGAGTGAGAGAACTCAGATCCAGTTTCAGGACCCATTGGGGTAAAAACAAATAGGCACCGGGTTGAGCTGGAATGGGAAAATGAGCATCTGCCCCTCTCTCCGCAGTGGGAGGCTCCGCCTCCACTGGTATCACACAGGACACCGACTGCTAAATAAAGCCTCGGTTGCCTAGGTGACTGCAAGCCTGCATCATTAGCGAAGGCAGTAGTTCTGAAGGCTGCGGGTGACTCTGGCTCAGTATTTTCAGGAACATCAGGGAAATGCGCTTGTCTAACGGTTTGGCCCCAACCCATGCAGTGGTGCAACCGCTACACTAACAGCAGAAAATTATGAAACACTGGCTTCAGATGCCTTGCCTAATGCAGCAAAATGCAGAACAGCGTGTCCTGGGAAAGCCATGAGCGGGGGCCCACCGTTGAAGTCTGGACATGAGCAGTAATCTGTTCCAGGGATGAAGTCAGTAAGCAATGACAGTATAACCATACAGATTCATGCAAAGGGAAAACAATGGATGCAGCTGTGGTTCATGTCCAAGAATGACTACCACCTTCCATTTCTGAAAAGGATATTTATACATCTGCCATTCTGCCTCTTTTCACAGACCAGATGGACAATAGGTTCGGACTTAATCTATGGCTTAGTGTGGAAATGATCTGACCCTAACTGTAGGTTTTATTGGAGTGGGTGGTGAACAGCCTTCCCGGGAGAACAAGTACCTCTTTGACAAGCCTCAACCTCATAGTACAGCTGACCTGTGGGAGTTTTGACTTGATTGGTGTGGGCAGTGAACGACGGGCTGCTTTTCGCTAATGGCTAACGAGGCACGAAGCTTACCTGCGTATCCTGGCCATGGTCGTCTCTGTCACCAGCACAGACTCTTCGTCAGGGCAGAGCTGGATCCCGTTGGGGAAACGGAGGCCTTCCATCAGCACAGAAACCTCCCTGGTGACGGTGTTATATTCCAGGACTCTGCGGGTACAGGGACGTCAACCAGAGTCCAAGACGGAGCCCACATGCATGTCTTATGTGCGCAAATATGCATGTTCTCCATCTCATCTAGCAGAACATTACTTTTATGAATTATCAAATCTGTTTATTTGTAGAACTCTATTCAGCTCCATTTCCTGTATGAATGTTGACCTGTGGCATTAATAAGCAGCTATACAGACAATGTCTAAGGGTCTGGCACCAAGGGTGTCTGGGCCCTACCGTCCATCTGCTGTAGCCTCCATGACAAGGTGGAGGAAGTCCCTGCGCTGCCATCTGCTGCTGGAGTCTGTGAAGTACACTCTTGTGCCGTCCTGCGTCACATCCAAGTCGTTTACGAAAGACAGCCTCCGCCCCTCCACCACCTGACTGGCTGGCACCAGAGTATCCACCTCGCCTGAGCATCAGGGAGACAGAACCGGTGGGTGACACCCCTCCTCTACCCGCAAACTCCAGGGGGACATATTTATTTTTTTTTAGATTTAAAACTAAAATGCCATAAAAGAAGCCAATAAAGCCGGGGTGGCCAACCTTATCCGCAAAGAGCCGCAGTGTATGCGGGTTTTTGGGGTAACCTTTAGGTCGGCTGTTCAAACCCAGGTGTGAGGACTCTTCAGCCAATCAGTCCTCTAATGAGTAATCTAATTAGGCAGTTGCAGCGAAAACCCGCATACACTGCGGCTCTTTGCGGATAAGGTTGGCCACCCCTGCAATAAATCATACCGCCGTTAAATAACCAACTACCTGTCAAGGGCAGTACAATATGTTAGCAATGATTTATTCCTCAGAATACATATCATCAGATTCTTGGATTTCTGAATCCGATTCCTTGAAAATTATCCTTCAAACTAGCTGCCATAAAACCCAGCCTGACATCATGCAGCTATATCTCATCCTGTAACTATGCAATACCATAAAAGTAAATGATATCATAAGGTAATGAACTGGACTTCAAGGAGGGGGTGCTTGTTCTTGTGACCCCACACAAACTAACCGGTAACCAGGTTGATCTGGAACAGGCCAAGATAAGCGTCTGCTACGAACAGGGTGCCATTGGGCCCCACGCGGATGCCTAGGGGTCGCCCGCACATTGGCTCGTCATCACGGGAACCTTAGAACACAAAACATCAATGTTGGTGGACTGAAATGAGATTTCTGACAAATACCAGACAAAAACTGTTGCTGATTTTCAACATTAATAAGTAAGACCGTAACATGCTAGGAGGTACAGAAAATGGCTGAGACTCCGAAGCGGTAGCATCATATCAGAAATGTATAACCTAACACTGTGACTCTAAGGGTTATGTTAGAAGTGGCACTGCTGCACTGTGTGAAGCACAGGTTGGCAGGAATAGGAACAGAGTAGACATGTTTAACCTGTGATGCCAGGTTCCACTCTTACCACAGGGCAGTTTTCCCAATCTAGCCAAGACATGCATCTTCCCATCCTGAATCTTCACAATCTTCCCATCAGCCGTGCCAGTGTAGAGCACATCTACAAGGGGCGGGGCACACAGAGGCAAAGTCAACTCGCTGGACAGGCTTTGAAATGTCAGCACCACAGCAGAGCAGGGGAAAAACCACAACCTCACGCCCAAAACCTAGAACAGTCGATGCAGCCTGTCACCAGCGCCACCCCCAGGGGGCACCATTCCCACGTGTCCAACGAATTCCATCACACAACCCCTGGGTGCACCATCACTCACACACTTTTTGATCCCACTGACCTCCAATGTTGGCGATGGACTCTGGCCCAACCAGCTGGTCCTCAAACAGCCTCTCAGCCTGCCTCAGCTTCAGGTTGGGCTCAAAGCAGCCCGTCAAGAGAGGCGGTTCATTGAGGCTGAAAGGAACAGGAACAAGGGAAATCACCTTCAAGTCCAGACTTGGATCATTTGACTCATTAGTCCAGCTCACATTCCCATGTTAAACAACACAGGGTAGCATGTTCCTCGGGTTCCTATGCCAATCTACAAATACAAATGCACAGCTCACAGGTTCCTGCTCAGATCTCTGAGCTGCCAAAGCACAATCAGTGCTGCTATTGCACAACGCAGCCATGTGGAGGACGTGGACCCACTGAAGGACGCCTCCGAAATAGGCCATGGGTCACCATTGTTTACAGAACAACTGCAAACTTCAGACACCGTCTGTGACCCCGGTCTCATGTCACACTTATATCAACATCAAAACACAACTAATCTACATATAAAACCACAATGCAGTGTGTCTCAAGACAAGAAGGCAGCTTTTCAATGGGTATTAAGAGAGTATTTCGTGTAAGTAAGGCGAAGTCCTTTCCGAAGAATGATTCACTTTTAAGTGTATGCATATGACAGCTGGTCTTCGGCTTTTCTTCCAAGTCCTTCATAAAAACTATTGATCTGATAAGCAAGAGTAGCACTTGCACAACCCAGATTGCTCACAAGAAGCTGTAGAAATTTGTTACACCCTTAAGTGACCAAACCAGAAGTGTGTAAACCTGGGTTCCCCAATTTGGGCCATGGAGGGCCTGTCTGCGATTTCCCTGCTCAAACACACCTTATTTAGCTCGCAAGTTAATTGCTTGGTTTAGTAGGCATGTCTGAACAGAGAAATCTGCAGACTGTGTTGCAGCCTCTCCCTCCAAGGCATGAACTTGGGAATCCTGTTGTTGCTTATATTACTGTTAATCTGTGAACCCTGAGAATCTGAGCAGGGAGGTGTGGTCTCTTTGTGTAGCTGGACAAAAACAGGCCAGACATTGCAAACTTTGAAATGGCGAGGGAAGAAATAGTGAGGGGAAGGCAGTGGAGCTAACCTGAGGACCTCGGGCTGGATAGGAGACTCCAGCAACAGGACAATGGCAAGCAGGGGGAGTAGCAGTATAGCCCCCAGTGTCAGAAAGGTCACCCGGAAAACCTTTCCGCTGTAGGTGCTGAAGGAAAGGAAGGCTGATTAGGACAAGATTCATATTATATTAATGGAAGAGTTTCACCTCTGCTTGTGAGCTTCATGAGTGTCTATAACAGGCAAAAGTGACAACCTAAAGGCGCCATAAACAGCACGCAGTCTGTTTACTCGGGCTTTCGTGATCATCCCTGACCACATACACACGCATCCGCAACAAGCGAACTGCTTTTTCTCTGAGCGGCAACCTCCGAATCAAGCGATACAAATACATGCAATTAAGGGCTGGCAGAATTTCCCAGAACCGCGGTAGCAGCCATTTACACCTGGGATTTAGGGGGAAGTCGTGCAGAGCACAGTCTCAAGCTATCCCTTTATGCACCACTGGTTTAATCACACCGTACTTAACAGCACTGACATCTAATATAAAGCCCAGCTGGGGAGCCATAAAAACCTTAAATTCACATGCAACTAAGGTTATTAACAAACACACGCCACCTTGAGATCTTGTGATGGTGCTCCTGAGACTCATCTGTTATAATCTGGGGTCTGTTCAGCCTCCTGAAGCGCAGTCCGTCCGACTCATTCATGCTGGAGCGGGATCTGCTTGTGCCCTGCTTTCTCTGCTAGTACACCCCTACATGCGATTGCGAAATACGATTGAACAGTCTTTTAACTGAACCTGCGCCACCGTACGATACGGGTCGCAGTCTGCGCTAAACCATAACGAGACTGTCGTTACTGCAGCTGCTTCTTCTTCGTCGTCGTTGTTGTTGTCGTCTCGAGGTTCAGTGCCAACCACTGCCACCTGGTGGGTTAACAGGGTCAGGACAGCATATTATAGAAACATCCGTAAATGCTTCAGAGGGATAAGGGATTACGGGGGGAAACGAGGCTTCCAAGCCACTGCCTGGAATATTCGAACATAATACAATCGAATAACCAATGACGAGTATCTTAAATTAGCCCGCTACAGGCACTGTTATAAGGATCCTTACAGCAATGCACTGTCCTCCTGGATATCTCGTCACCACCATCACCTGCAAAAATATAACCTCTATTTGGGCACTATTAGCAACTGTCGTACTCCTGGCTATCATGAAGATTGTCCCAAACTGACCAGTTACTTTCATACGCTGGAATGCGAGACACACTTTTTTTTTAACAAAGAAATATTCAAGAATATATTGAAATTTACACTTTATATTGAGCAAGGCATATTTTATTGTCGTCATTATTTTGACATAACAACCCATTACTTTGAGTTTAAATTTTACATCTCCTGAGCACCACCTAGCTGTCAAAAATCTTAAATAGAGCACTGGCAGTAAAGAAGTACCAGTGGTCTGCCACGAAAATGCGGGCCTAGAATAGCCGTCTGGCATACTGGGCATTTGGAGGCCCACAAAATTTATCCCAGGGGACCACAATATCCAGGGCTGATTTTTATTGCTAGTGCAGTCCTGGGAAAATGTGTAACATTATTCTCCACAGGCAATGTATAAATGGACTCTGCAACCCTTTTTTGGAAAATGTTTAATAAACGACATAAGTCTGAAAAATTACACCTTTTGT
Source organism: Pollimyrus isidori (assembly GCA_019775955.2). NCBI lineage: Eukaryota > Metazoa > Chordata > Actinopteri > Osteoglossiformes > Mormyridae > Pollimyrus > Pollimyrus isidori. The sequence goes on along the minus strand of JABFDZ020000066.1, from coordinate 17,461,254 downwards.
TCCTGATTATATCTGCTTACAAACTAAATAATCTCCAGCAAAAATAAACAGTTCTCTTAGTTGGTACAAGATGCAACAGGAATTGCCCATATAAAACACTGTTTACAAGCATCTGTTTCCTATAGGAAATTCTGTAGTTTGAGGTCATGTACATTAGAAATGGGGGATTTATTTTAACCATAAATACACTTGTGTTCTTTGAGATTTCTTAAATACGAGAAGATCTTTCCACATTTGTCACAAATGAATGGCTTCTCTCCAGTGTGGATCTGCTGGTGTGCTTTAAGATTATTTGCTTGGCTGAAGCTCTTTTCACATACGGTGCAGCTGAAAGGTTTCTCTCCCGTGTGGACGCGCTGATGTCGATTCAGATTCTGGATTACGCTAAAACTCTTCCCACAGACATTGCAACTGAACGGCCTCTCCCCTGTGTGCGTCCGCTGGTGCAGCTTGAGACTGCTTTGCTTGGTAAAGCTGCGGCCACATTCGCTGCAGTTGTATGGCCTCACGCCTGTGTGGATTAGCAGGTGAGTGTTAAAGTAACTAGCAGAACGGTAACTTTGTCCACAGACGCTGCAGTTGTAAGGCTTACCCCCCGAATGAATCTGCTGGTGCGTTTTCAGATTGTTCGCTGTGCGGAAAAGCTTTCCACATATATCGCAACTGAATGTCTTCTCTCCCATGTGAATTTGTTGATGCTTCTTCAAATAGTTTGCAGAGCGGAAGCTTTTGCCACATTCGACACATCTGTGCGGCTTGTCTCCAGCATGAACGGCCTGGTGAGTTGTGAGCGCACTCCTCTGGTTGAAACTCTTCCCACAAGTGTCGCAGACGAATGCCTTTTCTCCAGTGTGAATCCGCTGATGCACTTTCAGGTGACTGGCTTGCGTGAAGCTTTTCTGACACCGGGTACAGGTGAAGGCTTTTTCGCCGGTGTGAACGCACTGGTGCCTGGCCAGATTGTGCGCGAGGCTGAAACACTTCCCACATATATCGCAGGCAAAAGCTCTCTCACCAGTGTGAACTCTCTGGTGAATGTTAAGTGCACTTTTGTTGCCAAAGCTTTTCCCACATTTGACACAGCTGTAGGGTTTCTCGCCGGTATGAACCCTCTGATGCATCTTAAGTCCACTTTTCTGACTGCACCTCTTGCCACATATGTCACAGCTGTACAGTCTCTCTCCCTTGTGCACGGTCAGCCGGTGCACATTGAGGCTACGCTTCGCTGTAAAACACTTGCCACACTGAATACATTTAAAGGGTTTCTCCCCGGTGTGGACGAGCTCATGAGCTTTAAGGTCTGTCTGCCTGGCAAAGATTTTGCCACAGTGAGAGCAACTGAAGCATTTCTCTCCCTTATGAACGCTGACCCAGTGCACCTTAAGACTGCATTTCACAGGAAAGCTCTTCCCACAGTGAGTGCAAGATAATGGCTGGCCACCTTTGTACGTGATCTGGTGCTCCTTAAGATGACTCCGAGTACCAAAAATCTTCCCACAGTAGGTACAACTGAATCGCTTTTCTCCTTTGTGCACTATTGAGTTGTGCATATTTAAGCTGCACTTGGCAGTGAACCTTTTCCCGCACTGCGTGCAGCTGAATGGTTTCTCGCCCGTATGCACCACCTGATGTGCCTTCATATTACTTTGCCTGCCGAAGGTCTTCCCACACTGGGGGCACATGAACAGTCTCTCTTCTCTGTGGACTTGCCCAGCATTCTTTACTTTTACCCTACCATTCCGGATATTTCCATTTTCATCCGTGTTTAAACCTGCCATTGCAGACTCTAAATCCCGTCCCTCTCGGCCTCGAGAGGCTGTGTCCGGCTTCACGTGTCGCGGAGGAGCCGCTGCTCTTCCTGAAGCTTCAGCTTCAGTCTCCACAGCATCTGTAGGAATGGTGAGAATAAACATGCAGCTTTTATACGGCGGCTGGAAGTGTGACTTTCACACCCAGCAAATGAATGTCACTGCTTTAAGGAAAAGGCTCCTTTGAGCCACCCCTGCTACCTTTGCACTCATTCTCTCTGCCAGCGCTCAGCTGTGCCAGTGGGTCCCCGTTAGCCAAATCCTTCATGGCTCTCTCCTCTTTCATGGCAGAAGATTCAAGCCAGACCTCTTCCCTGTCATCACACTGTAACCAGGGACTGAGAGGATTAGTCAAAATGAACAAACTTTGTGCATGCCCACACATTATCCCTTGTAGGGTGACATATCACATCAACTGAGAAAGGCTACTTGAAACGGCTACTTGGCCATCTGGTCAGATCCACAGGGAATCAAACAGCCTGAACCTCAAAGAGAATACAAACACGATCAATCCAGAAATAGTGCAAATAAAACCCGTTAACTGCAATTTAAGTACAAACAGTCCTGAAAATCCACGCCACAAAGCTACCCAGGCAAAAAAAAGGACAGGAAACTGCATACTATACTATTAGTATATACGGATTAGGACAAAAATGTAGCATGTCGTGTCCAATACTGAAAAAATATGAAATTTGTAGTATGCCAAAGATATGTCATACAGATTTTGAAAATACCACCAGTCTACTGCATCCCATTATGCAATGCAGCAGATCACAGTCTCAAAGTTACGGTTTAATTCAGAAAAAACTGCCAGACCTGTTGGCCACTGGGGAGAGCTCAGACTCAGAATCAAAAGAATTTGTTGGAACTTTTTTTTTTTTAATTATTGTTTTCATTTTTAAATAGAGGGCAAAGTACAATGAACCAGTGTCATACTAATTGGACCAAACGAGTCAGCAGTTCTGTATGGATCAGCTAGCTGACATTCAGCTCACATTTCTTAGTTACATTTCCCATAGGCAAGGCACAGGTTAGTTACTTTTCAGATATACACACAGGACATGGGCATTTAACTCCAAAGGCTGCCCTCTAATTACAGGATGCAACAGGATGAACTAAATGTCACTATCATTCTGATTAATGTATCTAGGACTGACTCCCTGTTAATATGTACCCTATGTACGATTTGTAATTTAAGTATTACACTTGTTTGCAATTTGTGAATATAGATTTGTTTGCCCCGATTGCCTTTGTAATTCTATTCAGTCATGTAAATGACTACATATCTCAATGTACCTGTCCTTTCAATACACACGAGGCTTAACACATATGACGCTTTAGGCTTTAAGTTTACCATTTATATAGGTCATGTTAACAGTAGGACCTGGGAGGGAAAGCTTTATAAAAAGTCAGGGGTTTCTGACATTTCAAATTGGCACAAATGATTCCTCTGTGCCTCCTCAGAAGCTGTTTGCTCTTTCTGGGTTAGGAAACCAACCTCCTCCACCTGAGCTGGACCCCGCGGGGGAGTGTCAGAGCACGTGGCTGCAGGTCCTCCTTCATCAGAGCTGGAGGAGAATAGCGGGTCCTGTTCTGAAAGAGGCAGAGCCAGGGAGCACGCCTTATCCGGGGAACTTCCAAACACCAGAGTCAGCTAGAGTCTTTCATTGACAGATAGCAGAAGTATTTACTGAGCTATGTAAAATACTGCTCTGTAGCACCAGTATTAGGCCCATGGGCATTATTTTGCTTGCCTGAATAACTTAGTTCACCAAATTTGCTGTCTCTACGCCTTATGGTTTCTACTCCCCACATTGTTTAAAGTGTAGAAAAACAATAAGCAGTGCTGTGCAAATTACTGAAAATTAGTAATTAGTTACAGCCACTTTTGCATTATTTCAGTTCTCTAATTAATGCACGCTTGGACCCCTAATAACAGTACAAACCCACCTACAAAATCCAGTCAAAAACATAGTTGATGACAGGGTTTTCTAAAATGGTAAAATAGGTGCAGAGAGGAACACTGGACCTGGAAATGTGTGTGCTATTCTTCCAGCATTTTCCACATGCTATTCCTTGATCACAGTTCAGTCATATTTATTCACACTCGGGCAGGCCAAAAAACAAAGCACTTCACTCCCAAGCAACCCACCTTGGACCGTCTGACAGGGATCAGAGTTCAACCAGAAGCTATGTATCCGGAGCGACCCGCCTCTCCCCCCTTCCCGTCGACGTTCTTGCGTTGTCACCGATTCATTCTCCATCAGCTGCAACCTCTTCCTCAGAGACTCGTTCTCTTTCTGACTCTGGGAAACCTCCAAGCGCATCGAGGCAAAGTTCTCATCAACTAGTCTGAAGATTTTACCTGCAGCATCTTTGGATAAGCTGTCCATGATGGAGGCTACCTGCGTCTAAAAAACAACATACAATTCATACTTCTCCAAATATTTTCATACCGTATGTAGAATACATACGGGCGTATAGGTTTAACATCCATACCTCATGCAAAGTGTTAAACGCCACAACTCGTAATTACCAACATTAATATTCTGTGGTCGTTTTACATGTTTGTCTCCATAAAGGATAGAGGGATGCTGAAGTACTACATTTACGTCATAAAAACTATCATGGAAAAAAACACTTAAACAACATAATCATAGGTCCGATGTTACTGGCCACAGCCGTCGTATTACTAGTAGTAGTTAATAACCCGGTCTCCCGGAACACTGATCTCTCCAGTAAGGTCGATGGACCTCCACCGCAGTCACCCTTAACGTACCAAAGTCTTACCGATTCCCCGACTGTCAAACTCACCGTCGTAATGTCAATAGGAGTAATTGTCGATCTCCTCCCCAGCGCTTCACTGTCATTCACACTCACAATCATTTCCAGGTGTAACCCCGGCGCGTACTCGGTAGCCTCGCTAATAAGTTTACTTATCTCTGTAACGGCGGCTTTAGTCATTATATCCAGAATGGAGGATAGCTGTGTTTTCAAACTGAGGCAGGTCTGCATTTCTAAGCGATAGGACTCACTGCTGACAAAAGCCCCTATGTAACACTGTTGCAATCCCGTTGTTAACTGCAATGTTGACAATGGCCGAGCAATTCGCCGCTTTTCTACCGGCTGCCGGAAATGGGCGTCGGAAGAGCCTTGTTTATCTAATCCTCTGTAATAGCGCCCCCTAACGCAGCATGCAAGTAGCAAACCCCTGGTCGGTTCTGAGGTATTCCACCGCATCCGGAACTGGCATGTAAGTTTTTAAATTTAAATTTAAGGAGTTGAAACCAAAGGCGACCTAGCTGCCAGACCTATTAAGATTAATAAAAAATATATATATTGATAATAGTCACTTTGTTCTTCCTTATAACTACTGTACAGTTTTCAGTACGACTGAATGTGTGAGCTCGTCCCAGTGGTGATCTTTAGGTAGGACATCGCAGTCCTCACTGTATTTTTGTTGCCTTCACGGTATTGAAAATATCTGAGCTTGTTTAAAAAAACGTGCGGTAATGATCTTAACTCAGACCGACCCAGATTTAATCCAGGTTCATCCATGAGTCACTTTCTAGATCTGCAACTGCAATGTTTTGCTTATTTTTGCAGATAACCAGTAAAATCCACTTATTTTCAGAATAACAGCTGTTGTAATCAGGGCCACCTGTAAGGGTGGAGAATGGGTAAGACTTTCAGAGGTCTGTACACCAGAGTGGGCCCATGATGGTATGGATTATGATAGCTTTGTTATAGAGAAGTAATAAATTAGTGTAAACATGCACGGTGCTATCACAGCTAATGTGACGCTGAGACTTAAGCTTTACCCTTTGTTTCCGCTGAGCGACGTGCTGCGTGCCTCATTTCCCCACAGGTACAAGTTCTTAGGTCGGCGTTCACGGTTTGACTTCTGAGATTCAGATCAAGCTCTAGGTATTTTTTTTTCAAACTGGTTGACTTAAGAAATTTGAGTTCTTATGAGTTTGAGAACTGATGCACCACTGTATTTATCTCTTGAATAGCTTTATTTGACAAAAAAATGTGATAAGCCTTTAGAAACAAGGTATAAAGTAAAACTTTGCCAGTCTCTTACATATGAGCCAACCACTTAAAAAGCATTTGTAAATACTGCAAGGCAATCAAAGGACTTTACAGAGCATTGCACTGCTATTTGTTTACAGGGCTTGCACACTCAGGGAACCTCATTCCAAACAGTCCAGGACTTTATCTGCGACTGCGCTTGCATTCGAGGAGCTGGCCCACAAGCCGCTTCTTCAACATACGCAGCTTGCTGTGATAGTGGCTATGCAGCTCGGCACCTAGTTGGCCTCGCCAGCTGCGCAGACAGAGCTGTGAGCTGCAGTTGGGCACGTTCAGCAGGTCATGGAAAAATCTCATCCAAAGCTCGCTGTGTGGGTTCCTACAGTCAGAAGGAGGGAGACTTGGTGAGTCTGTACAATTCACATCAACCATGGCGATGAATTCTTAGGGAATGGGGAAACAAATGTACCTCTTAAAAATACCATTTGTCATCCACACTCCATTATTGTTCTTCACATTCATGTAAGTTCCAAAAATCAAGCAGTGAACAGTGCCAGCAATTCCAAAGTAGTCCGTCTGAAACAGACAATGTCTCCATCAAATTGATTTTGTGAACACAAATGCATCTGATTAGACAAATAAAAAAAAAAAAAAAACCAGCCATTATGTGCCATGACTACTTGACCCAGCCCCTACCTGGTAATTCCAAGGTCTTCTGCTCAACATCTCAGTACACTGGAAGCCTGAGGTCATGCACTTTGCAGTGAAAGCAGTGCCTTCTGGGAAGATTGTCATGTCAATACTTTGCCCAAGGTCAATCAATACCAATCCATGATCCAAATGGTCAGGTTCAAAACACTCGTTATCAAGGAACCTAAAGCCAAAAGAACATGCAACAAAGCCCATCAAGGACGTGACGGCAATTATAGTAATTGAACAGCACAGCGGAATAAGGGAGCTTAACCTGCTCGGATGGCACTCCCTGAAAAGGAGGCAACATAAAACACAACAAACCAGGGGTGACTCAAATTGGGCTCAAGTCACAGTAGGACAGGAGGTAGATGCATAACGCCCTGCCCACCTCTCGCTGAGGAGGAAATTGTCTGGCTTGATGTCCGCATGGATGAGATGGATGCTGTGGAGGTGTTCCACAATCTGAATGATGCAGACTGCAAAGTATAAGGCCAGTGGCTGGGGCATCACTTTGTCGCTTGTGTTCCTGTACAGGTTCACAGCATTCTGTAGAGGAGCAGAGACCAAAACCATCAGTTACCCCTGCTGCTCAACCTCCTGCGTATTACATAGCTACGTCAGAAATGCCGATAAGTCGACATCTATCATGAACCTTTTTTATCCAATTAAAGAGTTCAATTTGTGAGCCACTCAGTTATCAATCACTGTAACCATCTATAGATAAATTAGTGTGAATACCTATTCAGTGCTGACGCAACTGACTGAATCTCCTTAATCCATTGAACATTTATCCAAAACAAACTATAGCCAAATAGAACCTATCTACCAATGCTAACAGGTACAAAATAGTATGTGTTGGCACTGGTGGTGCCAACAGATACAAAGTGGTGCCAACAAATCTGAAACATTTCCATAGACTGGAAAACAAATGTTTTGATGACCAGTTCTTGTTTGCTTTTCTCCTCCTCACTCATTTTTACTAAACGTCTCACAAATTCCAGAAAGGTTGAGTGAGTGCAGCAGCAAGGACGAGTCACTACGACTGGCTCGAAGAACGAATGCAGAGCTTATGAAGGTAAACATCAGACTAACTTTTAAAATATAGTAGATAATCCTGAAAAGGAACAATTGCTAAAATTGCAAAATTACTAAGCTTTCTACCGACAATAATTTTCTTAGCAAAATTCATTTATGATCACAATGTGATGTCGATAGTAACATTACATCTTGCAGGCCTACTTCATTTCAAACTGTGTGACAGTGAAACCCACCAATAGTGTGCCACAGTTGTGGAGCTTGCCCAGCAGTACACTGCCATTGTGAAACATGTGGGCAGAGTACAGACTGCTGAAAAGATGGCGCACGCTTGATGGGAGGCGGCAGTCTAGCTGACTGTTGATGTAGAACTCCCAGGGATTGGCAGGTTTCTGAACCTGAGGAGAGGCACAGATCAACCACCACAGAATAAGTCAATCCACAGCACAATGTGAAGTCAATGAACTGATTAAAGCTTCAAGGTAAACACCTTTAAAACAAGTTTCTTAGAGCTGGCAAGATCTCTGGCTTGGTACACTGTAGCAAAGGCTCCCTCTCCAAGGACGCAATCCACCTTAAAAGATTCTTCACCTAGGAATTTATAATTACGGGGCTGGTTATAAGTGGCAAAACATCAACTTTCTATATTTCTATAACACTGTCACAAACATCTTGTACTGTCTGTAGTTTATGCAAGTAGCTTTTCTGCTACAAAATTTGCTGTAAAGCAGGAAGCATAAAAGATCAGTTGTATTGTCACCTAATATTACAGTGATCTTTGGCGAGATGGTGGGGACATTGCAGTCCCAGCTGTTGAAGTTGGGGAAGGAGCTGAGCGGAGTAGGTAATGCAGAGAGCAGCCCAGAAATGAGGACTTCATCCCAGGGATCAGATACCAGCTGTGTGGCTGAGAGGAGAGAGAGAGACTGAGACTGTCTATAAGAAGTCAAAGCAAGACATCACTCACAAGACCGGCATCCTTGTACTGATAGAGGTACCTTTATAATTATATGGTTCTGGGCTCATCGGTACATCTTGGTATGCCAAAGGCATTGGTTCTGGGGTCATCGGTACATCTTGGTTTGACAAAGGTGTTGGTTCTGGGCTCATTGGTACTTCCAACTGTGACTTTGTTATTAGTTCTGGGGTCTTAGGAAGAACCCAGTCTGATATGACATGTTCTGAGGTCTTGGGAAAAGGACAGTTGGACATGTTACCATGCTCTGGGGTCATTGGCAGGACAGTCTTGGACCTTGGGGAACATTCTGGGCTATTGGTGAAAAGCCAGTCAGGCTTGGGGAAGACATCTGACACAGAGCTGTAATCTGAATTCTTGGGCAGAACCATACTGGAGATGGGGGCAGCCATTGTCCTTTTGGATAAGTCCCAACTGAACATGGGGGCCTCTCTGGGACTCGTAGGATTTACCATGCCTGACATGAGGGTGCACCCTGGATTTCTGGGGAGACACCAGTCAGGCTCAGGGAGAGAAACCTGGCCTGAACTTATGCAGACATCCCAATCTCCTAGAGATCCATGCATGGTGATTGCTGATGAAGTGGCACGGTCAGGGCCAAAAGTCTGCTCTGGGAAGGACAGCGCAGCAGGCGGTGGCTCAGCAAGAGAGCAAGATGCCAAGGTGTGCTGCACAACGAGGATGGTGCCCTGGGCGCTGCAGGACCCAGCCAATGACAGTGGGCCCTTTTCCTCAGGGGGACTCTCCTCCAGAATAGGACTGTGGTAGAGCATAGTGTCAGCACCTGGACACAACATAGTCAACATTGATTACGGCATTACAGTGACGAGCTGGCATCTCAGTACCTGAGTTTGTTAGACAGACGCTGAGAGGCATTTTCTTCAGAGCCAAAGAAGACTGTATGGTGGGCATTTTCTTTATCAAAAAGAACCAGGAGAGAAAGAACGTCAGTCCAAGGAACCATACTGCACTTCCCAAAAACTACATACATTTTAAACATTAATTACCCTCGTCTGTAACTGAGTTGCAGGAGTGAGAATTAACTGGATGGAAAGGGGTTGAAACCAGAGGAGCAAGAAGGGCGAAATCCCCAGTGGTGTTGGGGCAGGAAGCCAGGGTGTTGTTGTAGCGTGGACCCCACACCGTGCTGTCATCCGTCATGGACTCCACACCAAAAGGAACATCCTGGCATTGCAGTGACACTGGCTGTTAGCAAACACCTCACTGAAACTCAATGAGGAGCCAACTTTAGAACATCAGATGAGGTTTCCAGCAATTATTTACATTTTGTTTCACCACTTTAGATACAGGTATCTCCACCAGCACTCGTGCTTGTTGAGCTTTTTCTGCCCCAAAGGGTATCCTATGAAAACAGACAAAGCAATGAGGATCTGAGGATGTTGGTGAGACAAGGAGCACAAAACATTTAAAATGTAGGACATACCCCTCGTTCTCATTAGTGTCATTTTCATCCTGGAATATGGCAAATGGGACAGTAACAGGTTTTTTCCCCAGTGCTGCGGCATCTATCACTGGGAGACACAGAATTAGCTCCGGTTAGCTGTTCTATTAGGCCACACCCACTATTCACCTCCCCGGCATCTCTGCCCGCTCTGCGTGCCACTCATTGGATGGACAAGTACCTCTAAAGCTGTCCTGTAGTGCATCTCGACATGTACCGTTGAAGGGGCCATCCTGTATAAAGGTCGGGGCTTGGAACATATCCATGATCACATCTGGAAGCCGAGGTGGGATGTGGATATCAGTTTGATGGTTTCTCATACCCGTGCTCACGGTTTCTGAAATGATCCCCCCTCAACCCACCATAAAGAGCACCAACTCTTGACCCCTATTGTGAAAACAGTCCAAAATCAACTGTCCTCTACTGTAAACATGCTATTAGGACCAAAACAGGTCAACCAAGTAAAGAAAGGGATAGGGGATGTTAAGAGGTTCCCCAAAGCTCACCCAGGGCCTCACGGGTGTTGACAGTGGGAGATGGTTGTACTCTAGATGGCGTGGACTGGACTCGTCCAAAGCATGTGTTGGGAGTTACGCTGGAGTCGTTCCTAGTCCCCCCATGTGACACTGTGGGACAGGAACACAGACTGAGAAAAGTGCAGAGAAAAAGTGAGAGCAGGAGGCTGCCATCAGAAACACAAAGAAACAGGCCATGAAAATGGAAACTCACGCTCACGGCTGTCAACCATTCCTGGGTCGTCATTCTGTGAAAAATCTCTGCAAACAAATGCAAGCAGTTTCAAAATACGAAGGATAAAATATGAAATAGAATGCTTGACTGGTACGATGGGAACGGCAGATGCTTACAGCTCTCTCCTGCTCTCCTGGGAACATGTGCTAGGAGGTTGGCTGACAGAGTCAGTCAGGCCCGAGCCCATGTCTTGGTTATTTGGCCTGCCAGCCGGAGTACGCAAGCCCACAATTTGGTTGGATATCCCGTCTAGCAATGGTAAAGCCATAGGAGCTTGAGATGGGAAGGGGGGCAGAGTTATAGGGGCACTATCCTCGGTTTCCTTTGGTGGCACCTGCAAGGAACCCTCAGGAGCAGCAGTGGCTGCAGAGCGGGCCACACCTTGCTCCACAGAGCACATTGGCATAGACTGGATACAGCTATAATTGGAATACTCAGCAGGAGTGGTCACAGGGAAGGGATAACAGGATCGAGGGCACTGCAGCTGGGGTGCTGCGTGTGGCTCAAGACTGGCTCCGAATGCCACGCTGCCATTTATACTCTCATTGAGTAGGTGAGGGTGCACCATGGTCTTCTGGAGGGTAGCAGGGAGTGGGTACTCTGCCAGGGTATGTGATTCCTACAAAAAAGGGATTACAGCTATTACACAACAGGAGGATGTCTCTCCTCATGAAAGACCAGAGGCCACAAAGACTCTGGTCTTCTCAGAGAAGAGGCACCACTGATACTGGTTATAATGCAGTGGTTTGTACCAGAGGAGGGTGCTGGTTGCCCACCTCATATGTAGCTAGGTGGTTCTCCAGCTCTGTCAGGCATCTCTTGAGCTGCTTCACCTCTTCCTCCTCCTCCTGAACTCGCCTTTGCTTCTCCTCTGCCAGACACAGGGAAGGGTTCAGCTGGCCTGTTCAGTGAGCTGCATCCATTGCCTCAGCCTGCTAATGCCAAACCAGCAACCAGTACTGGCATGACCCCTAAGCCACACATGGGAACCAACACAGCTGTTTTTTTTCAGGTCAGGGGTGGGCAACTCCAGGGCTAGGGCCAAGCAGATTTACACTCCTATTCTCTTATCTGTACCCGATTAGCTACTGTCTGAATGAAATTGCACGTTTACCTTAAACCAAACATGTCCACTTACTATTCTGCATCATTCCATTCATATTCTTTATATCAGAACACATTTTCCCCAAACAGAATGTTATAAAAGAAGCAACCAATGGCTCAGTCAATGCAAAATATTAGGACTACAACATATCCTAACATATCCTCTAGTCCAGCTGTCTCAAACACAAATGAACTGGGGGCAACTGGACATGTGGTGCTTCTCCAATGGGGCCACGTGTGAAATCATACACACACAAAAAAAATCGTAAATTTTAAATTCACCTATAAAAAGGGCCTCTGATTTTTCTCAATTAAAGAATACAATAGCACAAAGTAGAAAAGAAATGTATTGCGGTAATATTTACATGTGCTGAAAATTCTGAAAGTGCTGAAACACAAACTGCAAGCATTTAACCAAGTTCTATACTGAAAATCACAAATACAATTGGCAGCACTATGCACTTTTCCTTTGCATAAACATTAAAATGTTGCTGACACCTATGTACATAATATGAAAACTCATTTCAATTGAGTTCAACTAAATAATGACCAAAGTACAAATCATGCCGTTATGCTGGAAAATTCATATAACTGGTCTAAACTGTTCAATTTTAAGAATATATTAATTGACAATGTGTAGTGTTTTTACAAGAGGAGGAAACACTGAGGCTTTCAATTTACACTGACAAACTATTAGCAAGTTAGACAGACAAACCATGACATTTCCTCCATTATAAGGTTGCAACATCATGCACCGTGCTAAAAGTTAACCTGGCATTTTCTATAAAAGTAGTGGGTGATAGTGGATAATAAAACCAAAATTGTGATCACAAAATACTATGTCCTCCTAAAAGGCTGGGAAAGAAAACTACAGAATGCTGTAACTTTCACCATGTTTTTTTTTTTTTTTTTTTTTTTTTACACAAAACAACCTATATTGCAAGCTATGCCTGTACACTTGTGTCTGGGAAACTGTAGCTACCTTTGGTTGACACTGGACAAGTTTTCTATGCACAGTAATCACCCAAAATTGTATTCAAATTTGAAACGATAATACTAACCATAGGAAATTTCACCGTGAAACTGATAACCAAGGTAAAGATTGATTTGGGGCCAGATTAAGTAGTAAAATAAAAACATGTCACAGGCTGGTAGTTTGGGAACCCTGCTCTAGCTCAGGTTCTCCATGCAGATATACGGTCCAATCCCACTCTCCGGAAATGGCCATCCAACTGCCATAGCCAGGTGTTATGTGGGCACCCCCTTGACCTGGTTCAGTCGCTTCGGTCCTCAGCAATGCGAGCAGGACCAGCCTCAGGGAAATGTGCCACATGGCCGTACTGCAGTAACTGATGCTCCCTCACAATGCAGGTAATGTGCCTCAGTCGGGACTCCACTGGCAACCACTCAATCGACCCATGGAAAAATCAGCAGTACCCAAGGATTCTCAGAAGAGACACAGTACCGAGAGTCCAGTCTTCATCTCAGCTCATTGGAGAGCGTCCATATCTCACAGTCATATAGCAAGACAGGGGGCACCCGGACTCTAAAGACTTGGACCTTTGTCCACTTGAATATCGGGAACACCACACCCCCCCTTTCCAGTGACCTCATGACCCCCCATGCTCATCCAATCCGTCTGTTGACTTCATAGGAAGAGTCACCAGAGACATGAACGTTGCTGCCGAGGCAGGTAAATCTCTCAACAAGGTAACCATTCTCCCTGCAGACAAACACACTACAGATTGCTGTGCCTAAGAAGTCATTAAATGCCTGGATCTTGGTCTTTAACCAAGACACCCGCAATCCCAGACACACAGACTCCTCGTTCAGTCTCTCGAGAGCCCCAATAAGAACCTCCATTGACTCCACAAAGATCACAGCATCGCCAGCAATGTCAAGATCAATAAATCTTTCTTCACCAAAAGATGCCCCACATCTCAGGATCAATGACAGACAAGCAAGTGATCATGGATCCGGTTAATGATGACCCTATAGCAAGGACCTCGCCCGGCACTGAAAGCAGTGATATCCCCCTGTAGTTGCCACAATCCAGACGATCACCCTTCCCTTTCCATATAGGGACTGTAAGTCCCATTTTCCAGTCAGTTGGGATGACGCCTGACTCCCAAATGGAAGCAAAGACTGCCTGCAATGCCAGGAGGACAGCCTTACTACCAACCTGGAGAAGTTCACCCCAGATACCACAGATCCCTGTGGCCTTCCGTGCCTCCAGCTGATTCACCAGCTGTGCAGTCTCAGTGAGATTGGGTGGTTCACACTGTGGACCCAGAGATGTCCTAGCCAGAGGATCAGCTTTAAGCAGCTGCTCGAAGTAGCCGGCCCGGCGGGTCACAACTGCAGCGTCATCTGTAAGGATCACTGCTCTAGCCCACTGTTTATAAACCCGGTTCTCAGGGACCCCCAAACAAAAAAAAAAAAAAAAAAAAAAAAAAAATCGCTAAGGAGCTGGAAGGGAGCAAAAACAGACTGCATGGGCCCCCGCCCCTAGGACTGCATTTCGCTACTCTAGCCCATAAGACCCCAGGCTGAAGCCAGCTAATGTTAATCAACCTTTAGGTACTGGTCACTGTAGCTCGGATAAAGCAGAGAGTTGGGGAAGGCGGGCGATTGTGTACCCATCTCTCTCAGCTGCTTCATCTGTTGGCATTTATGGAAGTATCGCTGAGCCCTGAGCTCCTCGAAGCACAGCTCGGAGCCCTCACACACCAGGTCGCTCACGCGGTACATGGACACACAAGGCGGGCTCTGCGTGGACACCTGGCCATTGTGACTTGTCGTTGCATATTCCGACTTGGAGATTCTGCAAAAGTAAGAGAATCCCTTGGAAAAGTAAGGAGGGTGATATGTAGCATGAACACAGGACAAAAGAGCCATGGCAGACACAAGAGGTAAGAGTATCTCACATGCAAACTGTTCGGTCTTCTGGAAACTGGGCCACATCTTCAGAATTCTGCTATAAGACAGACAAAATCTCATATCCAAGAATCTTTTCAACATGGACTGAACAAATTATGAAATATCCACGTAGCACTTTACAAAACAAAAACTAATGCAGAATACAGCCAACCCCCAGGGCATGCTGGGACAACAAAACGATCATGGCACCTTGGACTGTGGGGCCTCCTTCTGCCGCTCCATTTGATTAGTCAGCTGTGAATTCTGAAGAGGACTCCGCACAACACCTGACATGCAAGAGCTTACATTAACTGACTGGGTGTCCAAGTCATTCAAAATATTTTCTCCTGTAGCTCTGCCCTGAGTCACCCTGGACTGGAAGAGCCTAGAAGGAAGAACCAGCAGCCAGTCAGAAACCATTCATAATGATTAAAAACAGGCGAGTATGAAGCTGAGATCTGTGAGCGGACACATGCTTACTGGTATTGCCGCATGACCTCCTCAGCTGGCAACGCCTGATTCTCTATAGCCCGTTGGTATACAACATCAGCCTGTGGAACTCGGCCCTGTCTTTCAAACTGCTGCGCCCAAGTGATATACAGGGCAGCTGATCTTATGCCGACACCCTCACTGTGTATGTAGCTGTATAGGTCAATGGGCTCACTGTAATAGCTTGCCTATATTTTAGAAAACAAATTCCCACAGAAAAGGCTGAGGTTAGTAAGTTAAACGTTCATTTAATAACTATATACATATACCAGCGGGGATAACAGACAAAAAATATAATTTTGAATTGAGTTAAATACCAATTGGAACCTAGACTTACACATTTTATGCAGAGGTTGATGTATCTATTGTCATTGTGGTATTGCTTTTGGGGAAGAAATATCTGAACCAGCCGATCCAACACTACAAAAATATCACTTTCCTTTTCCAAAAGCTGCTTCTCTAGGAACCCGACATACCTTGACATAAAAAAGACAGAAGACATGTAGTTAATTATGCTTTATTATACATATAGTTATTATAAATTACACAGGGATCATTTACCTCTCCCACAGGTCAAGAGGATCATCTCCAGTGTAGTTATTCAAACGAGCCTCAAATTTCCTGAAAGGTAGACAATCCATTTACATTTACGTGTTATCAGCTATTCATCGTTTCATCCAGGCTGGAGCCTACTGTAGGCAGTATATATATGACATAAGGCACCTGTACACTTTGGGTGGGATGTCACACTTTATAGATGAAAATAAGATTAACTGAATACCTTTAAACTGCAGGAGGAAACTAAAGTACAGAGAAAACCCAGATGACACAGGCAAAACATGCAGTCTACATCACTGCCAAACCATTTCAACAATTCAGCATAAAAATATTATACAGGTTTAGGCATAAGAACAAACATGAGCAGCATGGTGGTTCACAGCAAATTTCAGGTTAAATGCTTATGAAACGTGCCTGAGCACGCCGCTTTACAAAAGCAAGGCTTCGTACAAGTGACATCTGATTGTATCCACATAATATCCACGACACATCAAACGATTCACGGACAGAGCACCGTATAATTCCACCTACCGAAGGTTTCAAAATGTCGCAATGCCTGTCATTAGCTTTCACTGGAATAAGTCGGATTACATTAGCCCCAGTAAAAAAAAAAAAAAATAGTTTATCATCCCCGCTCGCTTGGCGAATTTGGTCCGCATCGATTTATTTTAATTTTTTAAAAGTATTTTCCTGTGTAAATTCCACTGCCGGCATTCACAAATTTCACAGGCAGACGATAAAAACCAATTGCCGCACATTTGTATTCTTCCACCCAACTTACTTTCTTCTACCTTCCCTCCCGATCAGTACCGAACACGCACTCCTTAAGTTTAATCTTTTCTTTCTAAGAATTTTTTTTTTAAATCGCCCTCCCTCATCACTTGTTTCTGATTGAAAGGATGATAAACTAATGTTTTTTTTTTTTTTACTGGGCCTTACTAGACTGAGGGCCACCTTAACTCCGTCCAAACTGTCAGAACTTTAACAGAGGAAATGTATTACTTTGCTGTCAAATGCGAGGTATAAAATGGCATTTCAGTAACTTCAGAAGCAGCCGTGTTCGTCTCAGCTCACTCTGATTAAGTATCAGCTGCTGTGTGACGCGCAAAACCTTGCCCTTAAATTCATATAATATGCTGGTGTTTCACTTCTTCGCATGACAGCCCCAGACAGCCCGTCCTTATGGACAGATAACACCTCATCAAGAATTATTGGAAAACTAAGCCCAGATAATACATACTCATAACTCTTTAAAACGTAAGCTTTTAATTAGCAGGTAACGAATAGACAAAAATACGGTTATTCGACATGCAGCATAACCGAAAAATACAATGACTGATAATTACTAGACGGCAAGCTAGCAAAACATGCTAAACATGACTTAGCAGGTCATTATTTTCCAAATGAATTTTAGATACTATTTTCGTAGTTTGTATGCTAGCCGGCTATCCGCCCGCTATGTGTTCTCTGGTTATTAGAAGAACGGCCGAAAACCTACTGTAAGGATGTGCGAATGTCCATTATGTATATACTGACGACCCCCCCCCGCCCCCTTCTTCTTCTTCGTGACACGGAATTATTATTAATTTTACAGTTAATGCCAGAAACTGAAAAATACTGCTTACTGCTAGCGGGTTGTTTTTAAAACATTAACTAACCAATGTATCGCACCGAATTTCAAATTTCCCTCGCTTAGCCAATAAGACGAGACTTCAGTGCAGTAGCCAATAGGATCGCTAGCGCCCTGCTGCACATTTTTAAAACGAAACCCTGCGCAGGCGCATGTCATCATACATCACGTTATGAAGGCAGAAACACTACATAGAATCAATACACAGAAATCAAGGCGATGATTATAATAGTATACCACCCCACAGGTGCATGTCATCGTCCGTAGATGTGCATCGTCCAGGGGATGTGCCATACGGAAGTGCGGTTTATGAACGGCGTGGTTAGTCAGTAATCAATCTAGGATTCTATCTAGTGTTTCTGCCTTCATAACGTGATGTGTGATGACATGCGCCTGTGGGCGTGTATGCTTAGCAAAGTGGGCGTGTGGGAGTTTAGGATGCTTAAAATAATCATTGCCTTGGTTTCTGGTTATTGATTATATCTAGTATTAAGTGCACCTTCATACCTTGCTTAGACACTGAATTTTTTTCAATTTTTCTTTTGTGGCAATTACCTTAGTTTTAGTGATGCACTTACCTTGTCCTGTCTACTGTTCATGACTTTTCTCCATTGTCAGGTTTTGATTTATTTATTTTTCATTTATAACATGTTTCCTTATTTTTTGACGAATTAATTTACATTTGAACTCCCTTGTTTGCTTGCCACGACAAATTCTATGTAATTCATGCATTATCTGTTGATAATAGTTCAGCTTTAACACACTTTAATTGAAATGTTACTCCTCTTACTTGTGACTTTTTGCTTTGTGTTTTCAGCGGAATTATGAGGCAGCAATGTGGGGAAACCAAAGGAGTACCAGAAACACACAGGATCTTCAAGGGTGAAGAACACTTCCATCTATGGCTTCCAAGAAACAGTTGTGTGATTTGGCCACGTTATCAAAAGTACTGGGATGAATAAAGTGCTGTCTGATACACAGTAACTCTGGTATCATTATTAAAGAATACGGCATTCCAAAATTAGGTACTCAGGTCCAGTATAGGTAGAAATGACAAAATAAAAATCAAGTCCAAAATAAAATACAATGAATAAAATACAGTAAAAATAAAATATTCAAATGAATATCAGAAGAACGTACCTATGAATATAAAGTGCACCGTGCGAGTTCAGAAGCATGTGATTGATCTTCACATTCATGATAGTGCAGAGGTTTCATAATTGTGACAATGCTCCTAACACGTAACACTATTTACAGTAGTGCTGTACCATGGAGAATCACAGGATCCCATGCCAGCCACCGACCCGTCTTGCCACCTTCACCATTCCTGGCCGACTTGGTACACGGCCCACAGCACAAGACCTCTGTCAGCATTGTGTACCAGCTTGATATGTCACAGATGTGACGTACCTGCAATAAAGTTCAACAGACTGGTGTCTTATTTTTATAGTCTTTTGTTTGCAAGTGTATTATCAAAAAAATTAAATACACATATGTCAAGGCTCTGCACAACAACTCACTAAAATTAATACCTTGGTGTGGTAGCCTGCTTTGTAGAGGTACACATCCTTCCCTTTGCCGACCCATGCCTCTGCACGGGGACACTTTAGAGCAGGGGTCACCAACCTTTTTGAAGCTGAGAGCTACTTCACGGGTTCTGAGCCATACGAAGGGCTACCAGGTTGAAATGGCCTCCTAAACTTATCTAAACTTCATTTATAATAAACATGTTTTCAATGCTTTTTCGTAAGATATTGTCATTTTCAAATCAATATAAATGCAAATGTGATTAAAGAACAACAGCAACAGGATAAAATCAAATTTTAGACGCTGCTCACTGGTGAGTTTTGTGATCTTCAGAACAGGTCCGTGGGCAACTCATGTGGTCCTTGGGGGCACCATGTTGGTGACCCCTGCTTTAGAGAGTACCTCCACACTCCAACAGGCCGCCACGCAAAGACACGGCTCTCGAAGAAGAGGTCAGGCGGGGGCACAGCACCAGTGATGAATCCTGGAGGTTCTGGAGGGTAGAACCACATGCTGTCGGACCTCGTGATCCATCGCCTCCTGAAAGCGCCTTTGCTGTCCTTGTAAGTTTGGACGGGGGTGAACAGCCCTCTCTCTGTGTCGTTCTTCAGCCAGGATACGTCAGCCGCTGGGATACCACTGGGATTTTCCCAAAGACAGACCCAACCCTCCAGCTTAATCTGGGACATACCCAAAGAATATTATACTTAAAAACATATTGGCAGGTATAGTTATACAAGTACTACATAGTGAAGCACCATCTGTTTGCGTGTACATGAATGTTACTTACAGTAGATTCGCTTTGATGTGCCACCAGTGGACAAAGATGACCTCGGCTTGACTGAGATGCTCGGCAGAGGCTCCTCGAATGGAGAAGACATGTAGGTAGGTGCCTGAGAGGGGTAAGACTGCTGGGCGGAGGAAGAGGCCTGGACGGAGGACAATGGCTGGGTGGAGCAGGTTGCCTTGGAGGAGGATGCTTTGGTGGGAGAGCGCACTTTGGTGATGGGTGGCTGTGAGGTGGAGGAGGACTGGGCACTGGAAGATGCCTCAGGCTCCAGCTTCTCAAACCTGCCCGGTTCTTAAAATTACAAAGACAGATTTTTAGCATATCCAGCCAAATAATGTCGCATTTTGAAAAACATATCTGAGGTAGACATTCACCAATCATTACACGTCTGCCCACAATTACAGTCTTCCAAATCCATCACCGCTGAAAGAGCAGTGTCATCCATCCATGTGGGATCTTGTGTACTGGAGCTGAATTCCTGGTAAAAAATAAATAAATGTTTTTTGACCGTGTGTTTGATCAATTTAAAATTTGAACACTTTACAATAACTATACACGTGCTGCAACTTACCAGGTCCCTCTTGTCGTTAATGTATTTTCTGAATCGCTTCATCGTCACGCTTCTTATGTGTGTGACAGCTGTATGTAACCACCTGCTCACGGAGCTGTAGGCCTTCTGGACGAGCTCCCTCTGGTCACTGTCAAAACACTCTGGCCTGTCCTTTTGTCTTGAGTACTGCCTATAGAGCTCCCACATCTCCCGAACGCTATGGTCTTCAAAGCCTTTCTGACCATAAATGCATCGGTTGATGTTTGCCTCCAAGAGAATTGAAATTTGCGGGAAGCTCTCTGCGTACTCCGCCAGACAGTCTTTAATGCAGTGGCTCTGTGTTGCCGCGGCTCTACGAGTGTTTGCCACCTCTTCTCTGTGCTTGTCAATGAGACTGCAATTACAAGCAACATGTTGTTATAATCATTGCAAAAAACCTCTGCAAAAGATTAGCATGGAATAGTCAAATAACATCCACATATAACTTTAGTATAAGAGGAAAGCTGCTTAGTATAACGCCGATGAATGCAGTTCCATAGAATATACTTACTACTTCATGTAGCCCACATCGTTTGCCACAAGCCAGCAGAACGGTGCATGTTCATACTGGCCAAATGGCACGACCAACTTCCCCAGGCACTGCTGATGGGACGGTGCTGGAACCCCTCTTTAGCACAGACCAGGGCAGTGGACTGGTGCAGCAGCTGGCTGGGGGGCTTGGGGAAGATCATCTTCTTCTGTTTGTACATGCGGGCTTCTCTAGTCGCCATAAGTACCGCCTGTTGCCAACTGGGCAGAGCATTGGGTTCACAACCCGGATTGCTGGTGCTGCCATCTTTAGTTTACCTGGAATGTAATGGAAATGCAGTTTGAAATGTACTAATGACACTACAGTTATTATGAGCACATCTCTAACAAATAAATTATCAACGCTGTTTATTCTGTTCATATTGTGCATTTCGTTTATACTACTGTAACAGACTGTTCCGGTTGGATAGGTGTCGTATTGTGAAGGCATGTGGTTATGGGATGGAGGAAGTGTAACGGGAGGTTCCGGTGTTTTAGTAACGAGTTAAAAAACGTGGTTGGAATAGCAATAAAGAGATCGCGACTGGATTCAAACCTTCACGAGTCTGTCCCTTCTTATTTTCTTTAGAACAGTCAAGTTCGCCGAACCCGAATAACCGGCTACATTGGTGGCAGCGGTGGGATTTTGCCGTACGTACG
>JABFDZ020000066.1:17403223-17420275 GCA_019775955.2 Pollimyrus isidori | reverse complement strand
CATACATACATATATATATGTACATACACACACACACACAATTCATATTTGGGAAAAAAACAATGTTTTCCTTTAGACTTGTATCAAAAAAGATTGCACAGCAGCTTTCAGTACACCTGCACTTGCGTTCACGGCACTGGCTCTCTTAGGTACAAAGATCAAACCTGCTCAAGCAGACACATTGATTCTAATAAGTCCATAGCTCCCAATCGCTAGGAGGCGACTTTGCCACCCCCTCCCCTGCCATCCTAGCCTGGCACTCTATAACTCCAGTCAGGGCCAAAGCAAGAGCTCCAACATTCAGACCACTACCTGTAAAGATTCATCATCCTATTGCTTTTTTATACACTCCATTCTGGACAAATGCAAACATACAACCAACAAATCTGTACGACAGTAAAAAGACCGCAGTCGATGTCATGGTTAGGGAAGTGCACTTGTAATAGAAAGTTTGCAGGTTCGAATCCCTGTCCAGCAAGGCACCACTATAGGTACCCTGAGCAAGGTACTGTCCCCCAGCACTGCACCCCGGGTGCTGAATTAGCTGCCCCCTGCTGTGTCACATTGTCACATTGTCACAAATAGGTTAAATGTAGAGGACATATTTTGTTGTTGTGTGCTGCGGTGTGTCGACAATCAATAATTAAATTCTAACTTAATTGTAATCTGGGTGAAATGCCTTATTTTATTATAAAGTCTAGAGATCGGCTCCAATTATGGTGGATACCCCACTCACTGGCTTGAAGAAAACCTGCTTTGTATGTGTGTGTGTGTGTGTGTGTGTGGGGGGGGGGGGGGGATTTTGTTTATATTACATTGTGGGGACAAAATGTTCCCTACAATGTAATAAAAACCATTTTCCAGGTCCCCACAGAGATCTGTGAATGCGGTCAAAAAAGTAAAAATGCCATATGTCTCGTATATTGTTACTTATGGTTAAGGTTAGGGCTGAATAGGGGTTAAGGTTGTCATGTAGGGATTAGAGTTTTACCCATAGAAGTGAACGGAGAATTCCCAAAAATATAATTACAAACTTACACGTGTGTTTGCGTGTGTGTGTGTGTGTGTGTGTGTGTGTCTGTGCTGTAGTGTGTGTGTGTGTGTGTGTGTCTGTCTGTGCTGTAGTGTGTGTGTGTGTGTGTGTGTGTGTGTGTGTGTGTGTGTGTATATAGCCACTCACTGGTCCTTGTCCAGGACACAGAAGGAGTCCAGGAAGGGGAAGTTTGCAGTGATGCTTTCAAAGTCCTCCTGAGAGATGTAGCCATCATGGTCATGGTCATAATTCCTGAACACAGACTGCCCAAGAAAGCATAAACATAAACAGAATTGCAGTAATAAAACTGACAACATATTCCAGATGCATATAAGAACGCACCAGGTATCATGGATTGATCGATGCAATCAGATTGACATTATTGCATAGCTACCGACACCACAAGCTAACAGCTGAATGAACACAGACAAGAGAGTGTGGAAAGTGGATGGAAGTGAATGATGAATGGACTGGAGACAGGACAGACTGAAAGGTGTGATGAAGAGATATGAACACGTACATCCACCACTTTCCTGATGTGCTTGTTCACGACAGAAGGGTTGGGTTTTGTGTGCACCCCTGAGGCCCAGTCCAGCGGGACCATTGGCTTGTTGGGTGTGGTGGGAGAGGTGGGCTGTAAGAAATTGCAGATGCACTTTTATAGTACAAATAGCATGTTTATCTTACTGAGCTCAGAACACTTAGCTCCCAAGAGCTGCCTCACATCGAAAAAAAACCTTAAAATGTATGAATAGATGGATGTCTTTTCATAAACAGAGCTCTCTTTGGAGTTAAACACTTTTTTCAGTACACTGAATTCTCAGTACATTATACACTGCACTCAGTACATTAAGGGTTGCAGTCTATGCTTTTCATACTGACTTACCAGAGACTTTGGGTTCCGGGGTTCCCTCAGTAATGAGAGCTCATAAATCTCATCTTCTGTGTAATATAGATCTAGAGAGAGCTGAAAAGATCAGAGGTGCTCAAATCATGAGAGTCATTAACGCACCAGCTTTTGTTTGGCTCTGCCCATTGGCTAATCTCTCAACTGCACAGTTGGAGGAGTGGAACATAAATTTTTTCTAATAACAATAATTGATACTTTATTGATCCCTGTAGGGAAATTGTCTTTATGCCTCCCTTAACTTGCTGCTTGTAGAGTAAGTTGTCCACAAAGGGCTACCACCTGTAGCAGCGCCCAGGGAGCTGAGGATTAAGGGTCTTGCTCAAGGACCCACAGACGTGCTGGGTTTGAAACAGCGACCTCATAATTACAGGCACACAGGCTTAGCCCGCTGAGCCACACACTGCGATTAGAAAAGGAAAACATGGGGGACATTCTCATTGGCCTATTTCAGAAACATGGCAGAAGTAATGCTTTGATTGTAAAATAAGCATTTCAGTGGGGACTGAAAATAACACACGCTTCAGAACTCATTCTTTTTCAAACCAGGTTGTTTAGTATCATTTCTGTATCATTGTCGCAATGTTGCTGAATGGAGCACAAAGTCATACGGTTCATCAGGTTCATCATAGTCTCTGGACTTGTAATGGGTGTAACACTCACTGCCAGCAGGTAGATAAGGTCCATGTTGGGCTCCACCTGTGATGCCATGTTCTGCAGGGACACCAGTTCATTGAAGGTCAAGTAGAGCTGCTGCATCTTCACAATGTTAACCTTGCCATCGTCCACCCAGTCAGGGAAGACCACATGGACGGCGATCAGATCCTTTAGGTGCACTCCCAGGATCGGGACCTTGAAGCCCTCACAATCGGTGAAGGCCTTGCGGTAGGCGCTGTAGTTGCCATTGGAGGAGACCAGCTCTGTCATCTCGTTCCAGATCTGAATTGGATGTATGCGGTGGTATTACAGAAACACACACAAATTAAGAAGATAAAAGCGAACTTAAGCAAACATGAATTGAAACTAATTTATCATTAAATTTTAGGGTAGGATAAGAGTAAACAAAATCTAGCAACTGGGAGGGACAGTGAACTATGGCTGAATGAAGAGTGTGGAGTGTATGTGGAGTATGGAGAGTCTGAGGAGTATGGAGAGTCTGAGGAGTATGGAGAGTCTGAGGAGTATGGAGAAATGAAGCTAAATGCAGAGAGAATGAAGCTGAAACTAAGGAAGAGATGGACCTTTGTAACTTCGGGCGCCAGGTGCAGGAGCGTCTCCTTGAGGCGCGAGACGGAGCTGTGGCTGAGACCCCCCACCACAGCCATCAAAGTGTTGAAGTTCTGCAGGCAGAGTAGCTTCTGCATGCAAGGGAAACAGAGTGGGGGGGGCAGCATGAGGGAGGAGGGCTGGTACAGCAGCCGCTCCTCCCACACCATCTGCTCCCAGGAGCAGCACAGAGCAGCAGTAAAGAAGCCCCAGTGTGGTACGCCTCCTTAGAGGGGCAGGCTTACCCCAACTTCTGGCACAACTAGCTTTAGATAGGAAAAATCCTTTAACTAATCTTGGTTTGACCAAGATGCTTTTAAAGCAGACGTTAAAAACATTTTTAACATAACACCTTGCTTTTTTGTGAATCTTAAATGATTATTATGGAGTATTCATCTTAATTAAGTTTAATCATCATTTTTCCTCACTGACTTGGACAATTCAATGTTTACTGTAAGTAGTTTAATATTTCGGCAGTCTTAGCTATGTTTAAATCTTTATTATTAAAATATCTTATCCTGTCCCATTCCCATCAGCATATTCACAGTGCAGAACTTCTCTTGGGAAAGGTCAGAAACATCAGGATTAAATTTCAGTCCTTTGAAAACAAAAGCCAAAGGTAGGGAGCAGGCCTGAACAGCCCAGTCAGCACTCGCAGCTTCCAGACCAGCTGATCGTCATGGTAATGCTAGGATCCTATAGTTCAAGTTTAGCATTTGCATTTTCTCTGGCTTTTTTACTGTTTCACAAAATGTCTATTTGATTTCAGAATGTGGGGGTTTACAGGTGTTCCGCACATTAGAGATCAAGTCAGGGGATGTGAACTAAAAAATGGCCAGCGGGAAAACCTATTTACACAAAAGCAGCACGACAACAAGAATGTTAGCAGTCTAGTATGATTTTGTCTCCAGAAATATGGTATTAATATGTTTATAAAGGTTTCCATGTAACACAGAAGAAATGTGAACCCTGCCACAGGGTCATGTCTTGAATGTTTTCCAAGACTCTAAGATGCACCCATTGGCCAGCGTCACTAAATTTCAAAGAAATCAGAGCCTAGCTGAGCTTAATTCTCTGCCTGCCTGGAGATAAACACTGACTATATTATTATATTTGTCTCTCCAGGACAGTAAATGTTTCACCAACCCATTTAAAACCCATTAAATAATGGTACTTTCATAATGTGCATGACCAGACATCAAACAAAGGATAGGTGCTGTATTTGTATAAGAGGAGTACTCCCCATTTTCATACAGTACTACAGACAACCCGGACATATTTTATCTACCATGTTTTAATATGACAATGAAAACCACTGTTTTGATTAGTCTATTTTATGCTTAGTTTTAGTTTAACACAGCCTTTGACCGTAATGGTGGGCAGGGTGCATGACTGTTGTATTCGTTTAGATGGCTTTCATAGGGGGTTCTATAGAAAATAAACTACTGTCCTATTTGTATCTCTAAAGGAGTTCTGCTTATCTAAAGGTTTAGAAGCTTAATTTCGTTCTTCGAAAAAAAGCATGATTTCTCCCAATCTGGACACAATCCTGCAATAAAAATGTGATCTACAATTTTGTATGATGAATTCTCTGGACTCTGAGCAATCCATAAGCTCTTGTATCAAAAGTGGAACAAAAAGGTATACAGAACATATTTTTGACCTTAAAACTAACAGTAGAATGTGAATAACACTGATGATAGTCTTCAGTTTAACCAAGGCGAGATGGAGTAGGGGGACTACCTGGGCCACGTGGATGAACTTGGTGATGACCTCAGCACGATGGTGTGGAGTCAGCTTGCTTAGAACCATCAGTTGCACCCACTGGGAGACACCATTGAAGAGGGCGATGGAACGCTCCAAGGTGGGATTGTCTACCAGGCATCCATGTATCACATAGCTTTGGTAGTCTGTGAACTGCAGAGAGAGCAGATGCTGAGAACTCAGAGATTCTAACCCAGACCTTCTGGAGTACTCAGACAAGCAACCCTTTTCGAACCAGGAAGTTTGTCAACATCATGGGGGAAAAAAATGTTCTCAAAACAAAAAAATCAACAAAAAAAAAGCATAAGGATGAACCTTCGACAAGGAAGGGAAAATGGCATCATACCAAAGCTCAGATCCTCCCAAACAAGGGGAAGGCCAGACACCAATTCAGGCAAAAAACAAAACAGGAAAACACTGCAGGGAAATGTCTGTAACAAAAACAGCCCCAGATGGTAAATTATTTACACTCCCTTATCAACATCCATGGCTGGAGGAGGAGCTACAGCTATGGGGGAAATGGCTTGGCTCAGGTCCCAGGTGTACAATGAAAAGCCAAAGATTGACAAAGCTGCGGAGGGTTCAGTGGAAAACCAGCATGCGACACGTCAACGTTTCCACGGACAACCTTCACCCCGCGACTGACTGCAGCGAATAGTCCTACCGAAATTCTGCGAAATGACTTGTACTCTAGGAAGGTCAGGTGCTCTGCCAGTTCCATGGGCTCCAGGTGGTCAAACAGAAGGGATGCCTTGCCCTTCTTCGGCTGCTTCTTCCTCTGGGTCAGTTTCCTCATCCAGTCATAAGACGGACTGCCAAACACAAAGAGTGCAGCACACGCTGTCAGACATGCCGCTTTCTCCTCATCTGGTGCTGTTTGACATGAAGCTAACATCTTAGTGACAGTGTGACAAAGGCTAACAGGCTCACTGTAGCGACTAGTAGGACTGACCTCCTACGCCTCTATATCCACCTCAACTGTTCAGCTGTGTGCTTGGAAAAGCCTTTCCGCACACTATTGTAATTTTTTGAACCAAACACGAGAATGGCTTCCTCTTAGTTTTAACAAATATGGGCATTCTCCTCTGATCTCTCATGAACAAGTTGTTTTCAGCAATAGAATTGCCATTGATTGGGTGTTTTTTGTTTATTGCACTGTTCCCTGTAAACACTACACATGACAGTGTGTGGAAATAACAGGAAGGTGGCCATTGCACCATTTATGGAAGCACCAATCACGCCATGTTTAAAATTTCTTTGATCACAAGACCTCTGTCTGCATATTGCATGTGCTCAGTGGCAGACACACGATTAACCAGGGTGTGTAACTAATAAGTGGCCACTGAATCCACTCTGCAATGAACAAACACGCTTCTTTTTTATACCATTCAGTGAATCTAAAGATATTCAACATCTGTCCTGAACTGGAGACAGATATTTCTGCTCAGCAGTTTTCATAACATTCCTATTGAACAAAAATGCTACAGGTGACTCATCCTAACAGGAACATTCCCAGGACTTTAGCTAATATTATTCAAAAGTCTTCTCATATTTTCAGAGAATATTCTGACTGTAATGTTAATGGAACATTATTCCCACATTTTACTTTCTAATAGAAGTTCGATTAATGTTGGCATGGTGACATTATTACCTGAACACCTTTTTAACATGATTAATGTTGAAAAATATTGCTTTATACTAAAATATTATTTTATATGAGTGCTCCAAGTGCAAACTGCAAACACACCGTCCAACCTTGAACCCATGACCTTTGAAGTGTAAAGTCACAGTTGAAATGGCGAGTTGAAATTTCCCAAGAATGAAATTTTGTTAGCTAGGTTGGGATGGTCTTTGCTAACCGAAGGTTAAGCCAGAAAGTTTGATAGTCAAATTAATATGTGCTATGTGAGTGTGCAAGTTAAAATAGCATTAGCTATTTCTGAGTGTGTTGGAATGGCTGAGGATGGCTCTCACATGGTGGAGATGTCAATAAGCTTGATGTGCTCCTCATAACCCAGCCGGGCCGCTACATCTCGGAACTCCTCCGTCAGCCGAATGAGGCCCAGGTCCAGGTTGAATTCTGCTGGGAATTCCACCGTCCAGTACCTGGACAAGTGTCATAGAAGGCATGTGAGGCACCACAACAGCAGGCTCTGGGGCTTGCCCCTTGAAAGGCCTCCACATTTTTTCTTGCTGCCTACTAGCTGGAAGAATCAGCAGGTACTGTAGGTAGACACCTGCACTGGAGGATCTCCTGGTCCAACTATTGTCAATATATCTTGAGCTATGACTGTGCTATGTGAGCCATGAAAGAATTCTCTAGAAATATCACACTCACAAAAGACATGGTGACTGGTGGAATCGGTCTTCTGGATACCACACGTGCAATTGGGTTAGCAAAGTAGTGCAGGAAATATTTTACAGGGACTCTACCATGAAATAGCAACTGAAATGAAAATGGATTTTTAAACTAGTGAGAAAAATAAATCTCACATTCCTGAAAATCAACAGTAAGGAGAATTTATGGAAACAGCACAGAGCTGGAGGGGCCGGCGCCAGGAACCGCGAGGCGAGCACGACCTCAAGTGTGGTTGTCAACAAAGGAGGCGGCCCGGGCGCGCGTCACGAATCACAAGACAGCCTCTTTGCTGAATGCATTCACCCGAACAATACATCTGCTTCACATGGCTGCGAGTGGCCAGTCGTTCACACGGCTTGCATTTGGCTGTCATTTCAGATGACATCATCCACGCTGCCATGTGAGCCACAACCCTGGAGCAGTGACTGCGAAACCCTGACTGCGCCAAGGACCACTACGGAGGACAAAACAAAACATGGCGGTGCATAAAATGGGGAGGTCTGAAAATCTCAGATCTATACCTCATTAGATAGCAGATCTTCAATCTGGTCCTCTGGCTGTCATCTCCTTGGCAGCTGCGATACGTGAGAAATGTTAAGGAGGGTTTGCGGCTCAAGTCCTGCAGTCCAGCAACGACAAGCTAATAACAAGCAGCTAAATTAAACTGAATTGGGTGTTTCACAATTATAGAAAGAGAAACCAGAGAAGGTGGTTGTGTGTCACTGAGACAATGCAAAGTAGACAATGCAGAAGCTCCACGGTTCCCATATCAATATCTGCCAACCCCAAAATAATTCACACATGATCAATGCAAACCTGGGGAAGAGTCCCACAACCTACCACGGCCATTGTCTAAGGTCTACCTAATGTTTGATGCCAACTAATAACATTTTCAAAGAAGGATAACACTTCAGTCTCCTCTTTTATGGCCCTTGTGCATTTCAGAAATTTAAGGATTCAAGGATGTATTTGTCAACTGTAAGGTTTACAGTCACCTGCAGTAAAATGTAAGATGGCTAACTCCATCATAATAAAAAGACAGAAAGGTAATTTAATAAATATTAAGGAACAGAGTGTTATACTGGAACAAAAAAGGCCAGAGTACAGAACCAGTACTTTTATACTGCAACACAGTATAAGACTACTGTATGAGCTGCATAAATAAGGAACAAATGTTAAATTATAACCATTGATTAAGTATTTCACAACTTGGTGGCTTTAGGGAATACGTTCCTTCTGAGCCTCTCGGTTCTCACTGAGGTACAGCAGTAATGAAACTGGTCTGGTACAGAGGTGGGGGTTTAGCCATGTATCAAAGCTGGAAACCACAGACTGAGGAATACTGACAAGACAGACAACTGACATTTCTTCTGTAATGTAGGGGAATGTTGGACGTAGTTCAGAACAGCAAAAGAAAAATATGATTTTTATGAGAGGGAGAGATAAAACAGAAGCTCATGGAACTTTCTAGAAAACAAACAGTTTAGTATGTCAGGAAGTATGCTAGCACACAGTGTGTGAGTGTCTCTCTGGATCCGCCCCAGCAGAGACTTGCACCCTGCTTCCGAACCGTCCCAAGTGCCTCGTCCCGTAACAGTGCTTCCCTAACGTAATGGGCATGGAAGCAGCCTTACAAACCTTTTCCCAAACGGCCACTTGCCCTGCAAAAGGATATATTGCGAGCAGTTTCCCAGCCAGCTCAGTGGATGTGACGTACCAACGGTGCATCAGCAACATGACCCGGGGTAGCTGACAGCCCCGCAGGTCACCGCTGTCATCTGCAGGAATTGGGGAGAACAAGCACTGGGTGACTCCTGCATGCATTAATGGGTCTACAGCAGGTTGCTGGACCTTCAGCCCTGTATGGCAGAACTGACATGGCTGAGACAGCAAAGCTGTGAATGGCTGAAATGGACACTGATTCATGGTTAACAGCAAACAGGACACACTGTTTAAGAGGAATCCAATATAGTATTCTTTACTCTGAACTCGTGTCTGGACAGAACTCCTGATCTTATCACGGCCTGACTGACTGTTAGCACTGTTTCTCCGTAATAAATCAGAATCAGAATCAGCTTTTATTCGCCAAGTGTGCTGGGTCACACAAGGAATTTGTTTCCGGCGGCTTGAGACTCTCTCGTACACAGACAATAAGCGACACTGTACAAACAATAACACTGTACAAGAAATACAGATGTGAAAAATTATAAATATTATAAATATACACACGTGGGTAACACTGCAATTTTAAGGTGTGAGGTAGAGTGCAATGTAGAGTGCAAAGGGGGGGGGGGGGGGGAATTGACATGAGGCAGGTGACGCAACTTAGCTGTTTATGAGGGTGATAGCCTGAGGGAAGAAGTTGCTCCTAAAAGTGAATAGTAACCAAGCGGGACTGTGAATGGATCTTATACAAATTGAAAAAACAACTCACCAAAAGCGTGAATGCAGGCCTCCAAGAGCTGGCCCAGATAGGCAGCCTTCCCCAGGAGGGCTGATCCCATGGTGCTCTGGGGCCAATATCAGGGCAGAGATCTACTCATATCCTCAAAACTGAAAAAAGGTTGTCCTCCCAGCGCTATGGGGAACGGGACAGTTTTTGTTTGTTCAGCATGTTGCTTTGTGGGGGTCATACATAGTACTGCTAATGTTGCTGCTGCTGTCTATCTTCCACTAATGGGAAGCAAAGGTTGTACCACTCATGGAAGCAGTACAAGGTGGCTAACAGGTCAGTGAAATTCCTCAGTGCTAAGCTAGGATGCTACTTCCTTGGAATTACCACTATGAACCTAACGCTACCATGACTGCCCATTATAAGTAGTGTTACTAGCATCATCACCTTTAGGATGCTAATGACACCAAACATCAAAGAGTTTCTATCTGATCTTGCTAAAATGACATATAGTTAAAAAACAGTTTCTTTTGAAGTGTACATGATGTTAAACACTTCTTTCAGTTTAAGGGTTATTCCACCAGGAGAACCATATCTAAGAGTCAGCAGAGCAGTCACGGTCATGTTATACTCACCTGTCTGGTACATGTGAGCTGGCTTTAGAGATTAAATTCCCAGGGTTCTGCATGGGCCTGTCGCATTCTTAAAGAGCATATGGGCGAAACAGATCACAATTCCATGTAGTACTGGAGTTCCTATAAGGGAACAGGAAACACGTTTTGCTTGTGTCACCAGTGAAGTTAGTCAATACCAGGAGAGGCCAAAATACATACACCCATTTTGGGAGTGTACTGCTGTACTTGCAAAGAAGATGTGGCCACCTCTGAAGTTGCCTCTCATGCCCAGGTTATGACCTGCCTTCAGCATGCATGTGAGGCACATCAGAGTGTTATGCTTTTACAAAAAGAAAAAACAGTGTTATAGGCTATAGAAAATAGCCTGGAGTGAGCTCCCACTGAAAAATGTCAAAGAATTATGCAGCCCAGTGTTTCTCAAACTGGTCCTCGAGCCCCCCAAACATTCCATACATGAGTTCCCCTGCCAGACAGTCCGAGGACTGGTTTAGAAACACTGGTTTAGCCAAAAACCAAGTTGGCTGAAGACTCAAGAAGCAAAACATTAACCACCTGAAGGATCCTGAACACTTAAAGCTACTGCTTTGCAAAGACATGAGGAAGAAGCTGTGTTTTGGTTCAGAGCCTTTTGAAAAACAGCCATGGACGAGTGCTGATGTTATCAAGTTATGATGGCACAGCAGGGGTGTTTTAATGCACAGACTTACCTGAGTACTAAAGGAGGGGCCTCCACCACCCTTGTTTAATAAAGTCTTAAACCTATAACATTCATGCTGCATTTATGGGATTGTCTCATACTGAAAAATAAAATGCAACTTGTCCCATAGTGTCATGTCTGAACAAAATTACAATTTAATCTGGACCATCCAGCCAAACTTTCTTAATGTTGGGACTCCTCAACAACAACTGTTATTGCTGTCCCCCCCCCAAAAAAAAATGGTAGGGGGTCCATTGACAACTCAAGCCCGAAGCCTCAGAATGACGTGCCTTTGATGCATGGCCAGAGCAGAGAGTTTGGAAGGGGATCATCACCAAGATGGGACACAATTTAACAGTGCCCCTTGTTCATCCTGACATCCCATTCAGAGGAGCTAATCAGGAAGGCAGCAGGCCTGGGTCTGTACTCATCACATGCCCTGCTCAAGGTTTGGACTGAGCAAATTGTTAGATCTGGCATAGTAACCACACACACATGCACACATAAGCTGCATAAGCTGCATAATCGATTGCGCAATGCTGACGTCAATGTCGATTCCCTGGGGGTGGAGGGGGTGATTGATAGTGGACTCAAAGACACTGAGGGGATGAACCATCTTAACATGTTGTTTCTGACAAGGAGAATAAAGCCATTGATTGGTGCCATTGCATGATAACACAGGCCATTGTGAAATAATGGACATGCAATGTTAACCAAGTATAGCTGTATATGAGTCCAGGGACATTGTTCAACTTAGACTATGGGACTCCTGTGACATCTAAGCAACAACGATGTCCAATGTGCCTCCTGGGTGTTTCTGCTTTGCCCCAGCAGGCCAAATTAACACCTCCTTCAGAGCTCCAAGGCTGATTACCAAATATATTACGCAATAACACAAGCCCTTGAAAGAATGATGACTCAGGTGCATTTGTATTACCCGGTGTCTGCCCAGTAAAAATGTGACAAACATTTATAGGGCTAAGAAAAAGCCAATTCATATATTCATGCACTTGTGAGAAGTATACAGTACATCGGTTCTCAACAAGTAATCTTCAGCATCCAAAAGAGCCAAAGATGTTTGGGTCCTGAGTTGAGTGCAAAACTCTCACCCCATTATGCTTTGATCTGAAGGCTTACTGGCTAGGGTGACTCTGCTCAGCTGTGGGCAACTTTGTCACACATGCCATCATTCTTAGTAGCTTCCTCCAGACCCACTGTAATAATTTCTAACATGCTTCTTTGGCCCAGATTTCCATTAACCTGTATGTCCTGTTGAAAACCAGCATGGTAAAATCACCCAGTTAGAACTGCTCTTTGAAGCTGAAGCCCAGTCAACAACCAGCTTTTTTAATGGGGAAAAACAAACCTGACTGTCCCAGTCACCAGAGGGACAGCCCCCCCCTCCCCCTACATCAAGCCTCCCCTTAAAATGGTCTTTGGGAGCAAAGGAAGCATTGTGAGAAAAGAAGAGCGTTTTCTCTCTAACAAAGAGATCCAATCCATTTGCAGCTTTTCACACCCACTCACACACATTGGTCCGGCCCCATTATGAGCCTTCTCCAAGGAGCAGCAACCCAGGTAGCTGGCCAAACACGTTTTATTGCATTCATCGATCTTTGTGGTGACCTGAAAAATAGTCCCCACTGTGTTAAAATAACATGTTTTTTTCTCACTAGAACTCAAATTTCTTGAAAGTTGAGCAAACCAGTTTGACCTAGAACTCAATCTTAATATCAGAAGTCGAACCGTGAACGCCGACCTAACATAAATTTTACGGGCAAGGAAATGAGTTATACTACAATTAAATTCATACTTGAATGCCTTCTTCACAGACCGGACGGATTAACCAAATAAAGTAGTGCAACATTACAGTAACTAACAATAAATGAACCACTAATTTACATGTACTATTGAAGCATTTATGTAATTTATTTAAACTTTATTTTACCAGGCAAATTAACTGAACACCAATTCTCACTGCTTTACGTGATATTCGGAAGAAATAGCAGATCACACATCGGAACTGGCTGGGATACAAACATCATGCGTGTAACTGAACTAAACTCTTCAACCAATAAGGGCAAAGGTGTGTCGTCATGGAGGAGGTTCCAGTTTGTGCAGTCAGGTGAGAGGTCGTAATGCATCTAACCGTAATGCATTGCGTCAGGATCAGAATGCGTTGCCTTATGCCAGCGCTGTAAGCAAGTTGAACGCACCCAATAAGCAGACTGGGGAAACGAACTGAAATGTGGACTTAATACAGAGGACTAATGACGACAACCAGAAACAGCTGATCACATGGGGATCCCACACAAGATTAATGAGGGGGCATGGCACACTGAAAGAGCTGACGATCGGACATGACAAGGGTAATGTTGGGATAAGATCATTATTGTTTTGGAAGCCATTAAGAAAAAAAATCTATTCTTGTTTTATTCTGTTAATTTTATGTTTAAATACTAAAAAAAACATATTTAGGAGTAATTTTGGGGCACCGGGAACCAATTAATTGGTTTTCCATTATTTCTTACGGGAAAAATTAGATCAGAACTCGAACTTTTTAGGATTTGATCTGGAGTCCGGAACGGATAACATTCGAGAACCGAGGTACCACTCTAATAATACTACTTAAAAATAACAGTAATATAAACATAATCCCCACACACACACACACAAATTAAGTATCTATATCTTTGTAGGGACTCTCTTTTCATTCCTGTGCACATAACCCTAATCTCAACTATGACCACCTTAACCCCTAATCAGCCCCATCCTTAACTAGTCTTCCATGTAATGAGTGAACCATTTCCTAGTAATAAATAGGTACACTGTACAAAACAAATGGCAGCCCTGTCATTTTCCACATCAGCAAAGCAGCACCATTGCCTACCTGGTTAATCATTCCCCTAGTTTTCACACAATTTGCATCTGAATTTGCACAATTAAACCCTTGTGCCTCATTTTTGAGCTTTTCAGCTGCTATGCTCATGTTAATGAGTAACTAAAAAGTAATGGTAAATTTTCAGAGATGCTTACATTTATCACCTTTACGTTTATTCAGACAGCAGGCGCTTTGAGACTGAACACAGTGGACAGGCATACTGAGGTCACCATGGTCAGCACTGTCACCTGCACACAGCTGGAGAAAAACCTGCAGCCATTACAGCATTAAGAACAGTAGTTTGGTGAAATGTACAGGGACTAGAAAGGTTACTCTGCTGCCAATGAACAATAATGGCAGATGCAGAAGCTAAGAATTAGGAAGACCAAGGGGTAGAATTCTCATAACTCTGTAACATCTGACAGATATAACAACATTGTTACCTGTAGCCACAGTTTGTTTGCATATCCATAGTTTTAGCAGAGTGTGTACATGGGGGTGTTTCCTACAGCTCTCCATTACGAATCCTTACAGGTTCCTGAAGCTACAACCAGGATATATGTATCTTCTGCTGGCCAAGCCGGCCATATCATGCCCACACTGCGGCTGATGCCCGTCCAGCCACGGCACTTCCCGTGATACAGCACGAAGCAGGAGTCACTGGTCTAACAGCAATGTAAGAACACACCCCCTGCACTCACCCCATCAGCTGACCCAAAAATAGTCCCAAAGTAATGTCACAATGTTGCCACAACATTCCTGCAATGTCAGGAGAATATAGAGTGCCAATAGTATCCCATGCTGGGCTCTGGTCACCCCAGGACCCCTGACACCTACCTGGCACCGTCTTGAGGTCTGGCAGTCCAGTCGACCCTCTATACATCACGGGTCCCACAGGCTCACTTCTGTTTGTAAACACAGCGGCAGCCCTTGACAGGCTGAACCTAGCTCTCAGTACAAACCATGTGACCCAAAACGGGGAAATCTCCAGGCAGAGAATTGTACAGTTCAGACCCCAACACCTGACATGAACTGAAATGTGTTATGGAGGGTTCTGGTACTGAGCAGGAGCAGCAGTCCATCATAGGGATCAGTGAGAAAGAGCTGGAGCTGTGTGTTGCAGCCCTGTGCTTCCAGGGACAATGTGAGTGCCAGCCTGCTTCTCGCTTTCTGTGTGTGTGTGTGTGTGTGTGTGTGTGTGTGTGTGTGCGCGCGCACTCCTGAACCAGTCACATGCGCCTCCTCTGATCGCTCCATAATCCAGCCTGGAGGTAGATTCCTCTCCACCATGTCCTTCAGTTCCAACATACGTTCAGAAATTTCCGAGGGAAGTATTAAAGAAAAAGCAAAAAAAAAGTGATTGGGAACACAGAGAGAGAGGGTCTGCTTACAAGGGACAGAATTCAAGATTGATTTGTACGGAAACCTGACCACCAGTCGGTCTCTTTTTAAGCAATACTTTCTGACCATTTTAAAAGGAGACCTCAGCATTGGTTTGCTTCTGCTGTTCAGTAACAGAATGCTGCCAAATGCAGTGAACTTAAAGGAAGAAAGTTATATCTGTTCTATAAACGTAGCACAATAATTCGGAAACATTCTGTCCCAAAATAACCACACGAGTACTGGGAAAATTCACAGTTACATATTTATAGCGCCGTAACCTACACCTAATTTAACACGTGTTTTTCCATCACTATATAGTACCTGTCGTGACCTGCTCGCTCGATCCTCCTGTGTGCCACGCCGCCTTATTTCCTCGTGTTTAATTCCCGATTGTAATCACCTGTTGGCTGCTATTTTCTGCTTGTCTTGTGTATTTTAGTCTGCGTCTGAGTTATTTTCCCCAGATCCGAATAAGGGATCAGCAACTCGGTCCACGGAAGTGGTTCTTCTTGGAGAGCCGTCATTCTATAATAACCGCTGTCCGGCGAGCGGGCAGGAAGCTGGGAAATACACAGCAGACGAGAGTCCAAAAGCAAAAGGGTTTTATTCTCACGAACAGGGCAGACGGAGACTAACGTCAATGACGGATCTGTGGAAAATAACTCGGACGAAGACAAGCAGAAAATAACAGGCAATAGGTGATCGCAATCGGGAATTAACACGAGGTAATGAGGGGACGTGGCACACAGGAGGATCGAACGAGCAGGTCATGACAGTACTTAACTTAAAGCAGTCTGAGAGTAACAACTATTCTTCAAATTTGTTTCGTTCCTTTTTTTTCCTTTTCCCCAGTTCGGTCACTGGTGTTTCAGGCATGATTTGGATAATATATGATGGTTCTCTGTAGATCCAGATGAGGCGATTGTCATACGGCATCGACATCTAAATCTAGAGTGGAATAAAAACTCAAACGCTTTAGATAGTGAAACACACTTGTGTAGTTTCCCCCTGCCCCACATGGACAGTATTACCTCCCCTCTTGCAGTTTCTTGTTTCAAACAAGTATTTACGTTAACTAAATGTGCATATGCGACAAATTGCTTTCAAAATCTTTCACCTTGCCAAGTGAGATTTCATTTAAAGTTTAGAAACCATTGTTTGCTCTGCAAATGTAGCATTTGCAAATGCTGGGTGTTTAAATTTAATCTATTAATTTAATTTACAATAGTGACAATGGAATAATCCCTAGCAAATGATTTCATTACACTGAAAGGAATGCTACAATATGTTTTAATGTTTGTTCCATGGTTTCTTATCGTTTAAGAGAAATCTGATATATTGTGGGATATGCACATGGATGTGCGTAAGGAGTCCACTTTCAAATTCCCTTTTCAAGCTTTCAGCTTCAGGTAAACTCCCTATTACCTATGGACTTGGATAGAAATGGCCTACTGTGCCCCCCCACCTAGAAGTCAAGATAACCCTGAAACCTTATCTTTATGGGT
Source organism: Pollimyrus isidori (assembly GCA_019775955.2). Classification (NCBI taxonomy): domain Eukaryota; kingdom Metazoa; phylum Chordata; class Actinopteri; order Osteoglossiformes; family Mormyridae; genus Pollimyrus; species Pollimyrus isidori. Next base: position 17,403,453 of record JABFDZ020000066.1, on the reverse strand, counting down.
GGAGTTCCTGGTGTCCAAATCCATTTTCCAGCATGCTCAAATTCCTGGGACTAGCAGAGATGAGCTGTGTTGAAAGGAAACCAACAGCACCCCCTACATGCTATATGAGGAACTGCCCCTTTATTGGTGCAGTCTGTCTGCAGGCTCTGTCCCATATGGAGGACTAGACATGACATAATTATAAATAAATAAATGTGTGAATAAATAAGTAAATACTGAAATAAATAAAT
>JABFDZ020000066.1:17387158-17402468 GCA_019775955.2 Pollimyrus isidori | reverse complement strand
TTTATTTATTTCAGTATTTACTTATTTATTCACACATTTATTTATTTATAATTATGTCATGTCTAGTCCTCCATAGTCCCATTCAACGTGTTACTATACGAGCACTCCTGACTGCCACCATCTATGCTTTAAGCACACGTTCAGGGAGTAAACCACGACAATGTTCTCTTGTTGAGTTCTAACTGAACCATCCCAGTCGGAGTGTAACATGTTAAAAACAAGCCAGACCTTAACTCTTTGTGCTACCCTTGTCTTCTGTCTATGGTAGAGGGATATTGGTCTGTCCCTGATGTTTCCTATGTGTTCTTAGCCTCTGACACAGCAAGGAGATGAAGGCCAGGCCTAGATTTCACAGGAACGCTAAAGGAGACTCCCAGCATACACCATGGAACACTATGCAAGTTGTGCAGAATAGCGATAGGGTTGGCAGGCATTATAGCTATGGCTTCTCTCTGGCCTGGGAAGGTGATAGCAAAGGATTCACAGCACGTAATAGAACCATTATGAGTCAATCAACATGTATTGGGTCATTTGACAGTTTGTCCCATGGACCATGTTGCTGCTTATTTAGGTAACGTTTTACATTAACTGCACTTTAATATTGCTTTTATATCGCATTCATAAAACATTCAATACATTTTCATAATGTATTCATAAAACATTCATGAACATCAGGTATTTATACCTTAACATCCTAACATCCCTTACCAGGTTTAATGTACATTAATAACAAATAATATAATTATATAACAAACATTGATTGTATAATTATATTATTTGTTATTAATGTACATTAAAGCTGTTAAGGGATGTTAGGATGTTACGGTGTACTTGGATGCTGCTTATGAATGTTCTATGAATGCATTATTAAGGTGCACTGAATGTAAATCGTTACCCTAATTTCTAAAGTAACAAAACAGCTATTTATAATGTGTGCATCTCCACCATATGACATGTAAATACATGGGTAGAGTTCTGGTATTGGGCTTTTGCAAATAAGGTAGGAGAGCTCGTTCCCAAAAGTAGAGCAACCATGGAGTGCACACAGAGCCCGATGAGAAAAGCCCTTCAAGGAGGACCGCAGTGAAAGTTCCTACTGGAGGCAACGTGAATGCCATGGTCCCCCACCACCGACTCACCAGAGCAGCCGTTTGCTCATGCTTTCCTCTCAGCTGTACAAGGACTGGTCACACACATCTGGTACGCATGACACATTCAGAGCCATTGCATCCACAGTGTAACTCCTTCCAGTCTCCATGGAAGACACACAATTAACTAACAAAAGTGAGACATAGGATCTGTAAGGAAAACTGCCCTCAACAGGGAAGATGCACCTACTTAAGTCCTACCTCGAATAATGGTTTGGTGGCCCAGCTCTCAACAGTCCATTCTTCTAAGGGGCAGGACAGTAAAAAGCCGCACCCTGCCCATGTAGACTGGCAGCTGACCCCCATCTGAGGGTTGGGGACACACTCCTCTTCTTGTGAAAGCCAAGTAAGCCTGATATGTCACCTTCTCTGCACCCCGAGACTTGTGTGAGACTCGGCGTGGCCGAGCCGCCTCAGAGTGGGCAAATTCCCCCGCTCACACTGTCTCTACATGCCGGATTGTTTGTCCAAATGGTAGGCTGACTTCCTCCTATTCTTTCCCAACATAGCTTTCCGGCCTGCACCAAATTGTTTTCCTTTGCTGGATAAAAATAGGGACCCACACAAGGTAAACTGGAAAAGAGAAGGCAGGACATGTGTCACAATGAGAAGGGGGGGGGGGGGGTGTTTTCAATTGCGTGTGGTTGTGACAGCAGGGATGAGTTTGTTTTGCTCCCCCTCCATCTTATGTGAAGACCACGACCCTAGCAGCTCACTGCCGCATGCCAGATGTTAAAGCACAAGATTAGTTAGAGATTAACTGCATTTGAATATTTGGACAGTTCTCAGTGGGTTTAATTTATGACCGAGACTCCTTTGCATGTAATGCCCCTTACAGCCCTGGTTGTTAACTGAGGTCCACTGTAATTATGTCTCTATCTATATCATTAAGTCAGATGGTGGGACACTCGCAACCCCTGGCCTCTGACAAAGTGTCACCAGTTTCACCCTGAAGCACCCTGACATGATGCCTTGACTCCGATGCCATGGTCATTAGCCCTAAGATCAAAGACCACTTTAGCAAGTTTCTGTTGTTCCTAAATGCTTCCACAATGCAATAATACCACTTCCAGTTGTCCGTGGAATATCTAGTAGGGAAAAAAAATCTCAAAATGAGAGGGGGCTGGAAAAAAAGTCAATGACAACTTAAATGGTTGTGTCTTTTAAAATTTACTATTAATCTTTCCATTTTCACTGCCTGTATGAAGTTGATATTCATTTCATTTTATTCAAATCGAGTATCAGTAGACAAGTATGGAGGACTAAACGTGACATAGGTATAAATAAAAAAATTTAGAAAATAATAATGAAATGCAAATAAAGAGCAGACTTATGCAAAAATGTTTATGCAAAATAATAATTGCATGTTTTTCAGTTATACAGTATAATATTATAGAACTTAAATTACAATATTTTATCACTTATAATTTCACATATTTAATAACTATAATTTTGCTAATCATTGATTTTTAAAATAATTATCTACTAATAATTGAATTATTAAAACTAGTAATAGTATCCCATCATCTTTTTTGTGTTACGTATCCAATACTGACGCCACTAAATATGACGGCTCTTTTGCTGTTCGCTTCCTGTAGTAGTGCCCCACTTCAGAAGTAAGCTTTTCTAATTTTTGAAGTCCTTTATGCTATTGTTTTTAGATTTTTGTTTGGGCATTTTTAACTTCTCTTTTAATTTCTTTGTGTGACTTCTGTGTGTGCACACAGCCCTGTAGTCTCATGGGACAGGTGGTGTATTTGCCTATTTTAACTAGGAACAACACAAAAATCTTAATTTACTAGGATAATGGTATTCATTAATATAAGAACACACATGTGAAAAATTTTGTGGTTTAGGAACACTTTACGAATCTAATGTAGAGTTTTCTGAGGATTTTCTCAGGACCTTTCTCAAGAACAAGTTTAAGAAATAATGATACTAGTGAATGAGGCCCATTGTTTTGTCTCTTTCAGAGTCAACAAACCCCCAAAATATCAGCAACAGTGACGGTACATCCTGCCCCACGGCATCTCTCCAGCAGCCCAGGAAAGAGCCAAGGCTTTAGAAGGGTCCACAATGCTGGATCCCCACTGCCATGTCGTGGTTTCTTGCACGAGGCAGGAAGAGGAAGTCACGCAACAGTATTTAGGATGACGATGAAGCACTGAGGAAATTAGAGCAAATGTCATCCTGCAATTTCAAAGGGGATGCTATTACTAATATGTTTTTGGCCAGCTTGCAGATGCCGTTACATCATGGTTGAGAGACACACAGTTGGCTCCTCACTATCACAGTGAGTGTCACAACAGTCACACTCACACCATGACATGCAACACTGAGGGACTAGCCAGCTCACACGGCACAAATGGGCCAAGAGATGACTTGCTCAGTCCAGTAGCAGCAAGGACTGAGGCTACCTGGAAGCTCATGGACCTCTAGGCTCCAAACACCTGTGGGTCCTCCCCCCATGAAGACATTTTCTTTCAGTTACTGCAGAAGCACCATGTGTTTGTTCATGAATGCATAATAATGCATTCATACGCTACTCCTGGGTCACACACATCACAGAGCTGCAGTTACCAGACAATATCCCCTCAAAGTGTGTTTCTGGGTTGTTTTGTGTTGGGAGGGTGGGTAGCAGAAATTGATACCATTAAGTTTGTCAGCAGTCAATAAAACAATATTTTTATATAGTATTGTTTTAACCACCAAGTTTACAGAATGCAAAATTCTTTACAGACATTTTAAAAAGTTAAAAATAAAGAAATGAAAATAAGCACACAAGAAACAATAATAAAAAATGAATAAATAATAATAAAATTAATAATAATAAAATACAACCAAAAACATGGGACTTTAACCATCCTTGTTCTCAGAGCCCTTTGCTCTTGCCTGTATATCTCTTGTCAGCAGGGAGTGACCCCCATATTCTCGAAAATAAATGAATTAAAGAAGCTACAATAATAAGTTTATACATATATTATGCAGTGGTACCTCAGAACTCAAACCCTAAAAAGTTTGAGTTCTGATCCAATCATCCTCATAAAAAATACCCGGATCATCTGCTCCTTTCCCTGTGCCACGCCCCCTCGTTAGCCTCGTGTGGAATCCCCGTGTGATCAACTGTTTCTGGTTGTTGTCATTTGTCCTCTGTATTTAGTCCACATTTTAGTTTGTTTCCCCAGTCCGGTCATTGTATTGTCTGTCTGTGTTTTGCCTTCCTTACCTGTAATTAAACTCCATATTCCCTGATACCCTGATGCCTGTGCCTTTGTTCCATCCCCACTTGGCATGACAATATTATTATAATTAAATGTATTAATGGTTTATTATTAATATTAAAATAATTAATAAGGAATATTTTAAAATGTATTTTATTATATATCACTGCTACTGTCTATCATTATCTAAATGTATTTTTACTGTCTAAATATATGTATTCAGTTAGTGTAAACATGCACGATGCTATCACAGCCAATGTGAGGCTGAGACTCAAGCTTTACCCTTTGTTTCCACTGAAAGACATGCCATGTGACTCATTTCCCCAGGCGTACAGGTTATCTTAGGTTGGCGTTCACAGTTTGAATTCTGAGATTCACATCGAGCTCTATGTATTTTTTTTTTTAACTGCCTGGTTCAATTTTTAGGAAATTTGAGTTCTAATGAGTTTAAGAACTGAGGTACCACTGTAATCAGTTATTATATGCAATGGTGAAAAGATGTGATTTCAGCCTAGTTGAAAGTACTAAACATTCAGTAGCTGTCAGGTTTTCTGAGAAAAAACTAACCTAATTAAAGGGTCTTCTCCCTTCTCAACTGGGCTTTAGGAATAATCAATAAATTACTCTTGGATGATAGACTGTATAAACAATTAAAAAATAGCAAAACAACTTTAAAATCAATCCTAAAGGCCAGTGGATGAATTAGTACTTTGAGAAGAGCTGTTTCAGTATCGTAGCATTCCTGAAAGCCAGACTGAAACACTTCATGGAGATTATTAATGTTAAGATAATCAATCAACTGAACAGACACAACGTTCTCAATTATTTTACCAAGACATGGAAGGTTAGAGACCAGCAGCACAGTACCACCAAGATTATTCAGTTCAATTCAATTCAATTCAACTTTTATTTGTATATCGTGTTTTGCACTTTACAGCATCCCTGCTCAAAGCCCCCAATGAGCAAGCCTTAGGCGACAGTGGCAAGGAAAAACTCTCTAGAAAGAAGAAACCTTGGGAGGAACCAGTGGGGGAGCCCATCCTCCAGGGGCTGGCAAAAAATTCAATTGATCAAGATGGCAAAGTCCCAATTGGCACTGTCCCAGTCTTAAAATTTGAGTCTCAAAGCAGGGGGCAGGCAAGTGTTGGAGCTGCTTCAGATGGCGAGGCGAACAGTAGTATGGCAGCAGGGCATACAGGGAAGACAGGGAGAAGAGGAATTAGGCTAGAACGACGTCACAGGTAGAGGAGATGTTGCAGGCAAAGATTTCTTCTCTTCAGGGGTCGACAGATCAGGTGCAGTAAGTAAACATCCAAACCAAAGTTTGGTTTTAACCAACCAGTTCAGTATAAAGAGTCACTTTAACAGATTACTGAAATGGAGGACAATCGTATTTATACAATCTGTAATTCTGAAGCTATATCTCTGTGAAATGCATGACAAGGGAGAGGGAGAATCAAGCTATTAAACGCATCAGGGGAATCAGCTATCAGATGGCATCTAGTAACCTGCCTCTTATCATTCCAGCTTGTGGTGCAGTCTAGCATCTCAAAGAAGACACAATAGTGGACAGAAACGAAAACATCTGCTATTCAAGAAACTTTGTTGTCCAAAATAAATCACTGAATCCAGGTTATGACCTTGTTTATGAGCAGAGCCTGACACAAGATGCATTGAGTCAAATGAGTTTAGTAATCTCATAAAATCTATACTTTTGGAATATCTGGCCATATTCATAAGAATGATAAAATCACCAGTTATTAAAACATATTTAGAATCAGATAAAATATTAGACAGAAGGTCCACAAAGTCATTAAGAAAACTTGAGCTAAGGTTAGGATGACAGATAAACAGCATGAGAACAGATTTATCACACATGAGATGCACTGCAAGGCATTCAAACACAGAAAAGTCCCCATAAGAACCTTGCACAAAGTACAGTGGTACCTCGGTTGTTGTATTCACTAGAACTCAAATTTCTTGAAAGACAAACAAACCAGTTTGACCTAGAACTCGATCTGAATATCAGAATTCGAAACATGAATGCTGACCTAATATAAACTGTACGCACCAGGAAATGAGTCATACTATAATGCAATTCTTATTTGAATGCCTTCTTCACAGACTGGACGATTAACCAAATAAAGCAGCACAACATTACAGTAACTAACAATAAGTAACCTGCTAACCTACGTGTAATAATACAGCATTTATGTCATTTATTTAAACTTTATTTTATCAGGTAAATTAACTGAAATCAGTTCTCACTGCTTTACGTGATATTCGGGAGAAATAGCAGATTACGCATCAGAACTGCCTGGGATACCAACGTCATGCATGTAATTAAACTCTTCAACCAATAAGAGTAAAGGTGTGTCGTCACAGAGGTGGTTCCAGTTTGTGCAGCTGGGTGAGAGGTCGCAATGCATCTAACTGCAATACATTGCGTCAGGATCAGAATGCGTTGCTTTATGCCAGTGCTGTAAGCAAGTTGAACGCACCCAACAACCGGACTGGGGAAACAAACTGAAATGTGGACTTAATACTGAGGACTAATGACGACAACCAGAAACAGCTGATCGCATGGGGATCCCACACGAGGTTAACGAGGGGTGTGGCACACAGGAGGAGCGGACGATCGGGTCATGACAGGGGTAATACTGGGATAAAATCTTTATCGTTTTCAACAGCCAGGTGCAGCTAAATAGTGTTTTCTCATAGTGTGTGTGTGTTGGTAGCGGGCAGATTCCATGTAATCTCTATGGAAGATGCACCTTATCCATAGTGCTAATAACTCAGATGCCATTAAAAAAAAGTAGGGAGTGAAACATAATGTACAGTCGCATCCCTGTTCAGGCCCGCAGCATTCTGGATGTTACAGGACTGGGCCTTTCCCCACTGCTAACACTCTGTCTCTCTTTCCCACGCTTCACTGACCAATAACCACAGCAGACTCCAATGGACGCTGTTCTCCGACCACTGCCAATCTGTGCTCTATAAATAGACACTGAACTTCATTGGTGCCCCTGAGGGAAGTTAGATGATTTCCCAGCAGGCAGATCTGTCTCTTCTAATATCTGTTTTTTTTACATTAATTAACAGAAGCTAGCACTCTGTGTTAATGCCATTCATTGAGCAGAGTTGGTCTATAGGGAACAGAGGTTGTTTTTATGAAGGTTCCTGCCCAAAGAAGGAGGAGACCCAGGATATCACCAGGGGGAATAAGTCCCAGAGAAGCTGAGGGTGTCTGGCATGGGGTAGGAGAGCATGCACCTGCATCACTGTCCTTTTCTTTCCAGAGTAACAGCTATGTGTGTGCTGTTTCAGGGGCAGGACTGAAATGATCCAGTCTTTTGATGATAAGGAAAAGTAAAAACCTTACAAACCAGTATAATATTTAACATGGCTGGTTTTATTGGAACATAAAGACAAAAAAAAACCTGACATCTATCCTGTCTACCTTGCACCAAAGGATCGAGATGATGGGTGAGCACTACAACTCTAGCAAGACTCATGATTTTATTCTGATGGAAATTTGTCTGTGACAGTGAAATTCACTTGAAACGTTGTCTGATGTAAGACCAGCATTATGTAGGACTGATTGTAATAACAGTATAATACATAAACAATTTTCTGGATACCTGTCAGAGAGGACATGGGTCGGACGGTCTGACCTTCTCTATTAAGCTTCTCAATCCCAGCTCATGGAGAGCAGGATATTGTCCACACCTGATTAACATTTTTCCTGTCTAAGTTTGCTTGTCCATTCTTTGTGAGAGAAAGTCTGGAAACAGCATTTCCGACAGATGATAGCTGCTTGTGACTGCTTTTGGGTCACCCTCCTATCCTGCCCCATTCATATTTGACTCCCCTTTTCCAGATGGCACATGTTGTCTGTCCTGCTCGCAGAATAATGTATTGCGACATCACATCACCTTGAGTGATGCTGAATAGATTTCCATGGCAACTAGCCAGTGCTTCAGAAGAAAGGCTCTCTTTTAGGCCAATACTGACCAGAACAGCTGTTACTTGTAGGATACAGCAATGCCCATTAGGATGCCCTACGGTCTGTGAGGTCAACATGACTATTTAATTAATTATTAAAAGGCTACCTTTCTATGACATCCCAATTTCATAAACAACTCATGCACTCCAGTGGTCATAATGTATGCGTGTTGCAATATGTACTCAAATTGTCAGAATTTTTAAGAAAATACACCTATCATATTATTTTTAAATAGTTAATACGGCATTGTATCAAATATAATTGAAAATATCTGATATTCAAGTAGAGTAATTAGATGTGGGTGTGGCAGAAGACTGGCTGGCACTGGCACTGCTGCCCCACGCAACTGGGAATAGGGTTTACGTCTCTACCATGACTCCATGTGTGTGCAGTCTGCATATTCTCCTGGTGTTGTCGGGTGGGTTCCGCCAGGTACTCCACTTTCACCCCACAGTCCAAGAACATGCTCAGGTGAACTTGAGTTGCCTAATTGCCCGTGAGTGTACCCTGTGATAGGTGTGTATACATAAATACATACACACATATATACATAGCCGTGGAAAAAAAGACCACAGCACAATTTTAGAGAGACCACTGCATAATTTTTTGTTTCACGTTGTGTTTGTGAATAATATATATTTTTCTGCAAACCGCAGTCTAGTTCTTCCCTGTTTCTCATTAATAAAGGGCTTCTTCCTTGCTTTATGGCACTTCATTCCTGCTTCTAAGAACCTGATCCAAACTGTCCTAGCAGTGCACGTCACACCTGCACTGAATGTTTCTCATCCCTTTTGAAGATCACTTTGTCATCCTACGATTCATGAGAAACTGTTGGATAAATTAACGGTCATCTCTGGCTTTAGAGTATTGCTTCGCCTTTTATCTGGCTGGTTTCTCGTCGTTCCCAGTGTCTCCTGCTTCATCCTATTTTGTCTTAGACATTTTGAACCTGAAAGCATCTTGCTGCTCAGTATAGCCTTCTGCAAGCTGAACCACAGTTAAACCATGTTTTAGAAATGAAGATTTAAAAAAAAATATATAGAGTGGTCTCATTTTTTTTCTATGGCTGTGTATATATATCGTGTGTGTGCATGCGCAATGTATGAATGTATATCTAGAACCTCATAGACATATATACTGCATATAGCCGTAATGATATGGTTGGGAGCCTGGACATATGGGAGGGGCTTAAAGTAGAGCTGCTACGCCTCCGCATGGTAAACAGCCAGCTTAGGTGTGTTGGACATGTCCAGGGAGAAGGCAGTTGGGCACACCCAGGTTATGATGAGGAGATAATATTTCTAAACTGGCCTGGGAGTGCTGGGATGTCATCCCAGAGGAGCAAGAGAAGATAGTTGGGGAGAGGGAGGTCTGAACATCTCTGTTCAGACTGCTGTCCTTGTGACCTGGATTCAGGTAAGTGGTGGAGGATGGATGAATGGATGAAGCACAGCAAGAAAATAACTCAAAATGCACTCTCCTTCATTATAACGTTGAATTAAGCGATCATTGTTTAAACACCACAAAGTGGAGCCTCTGTGTTTAATCCATATATGGTGTTGTGACATAGCAGAGAGCAGCTACCACAGCTCCCATAGAGGAGTACCTTGGTTACTGTACCTCAGTAGTGCCTTGTTGGTCAGGGATTTGAACCTGTGATCTCTCAATTACAGGTGCACTCTCCTGGCCATTAAGTCACCACAGGCCACATGTCTTGTTGGATGCAGGAAAAATTAACATCAGGTTTGTATTATCAGGAACAGTGATCATGTTGAGTTCTATTACCAGCTTATTTTCTTGTACAGTGTAATTGGAGAACTGCTTCCCAAACTTTCTTTGCAGGGCCCCCCTTTTCTAGACAACAACGTTATTGAGCCCCCCTCCCCATTCAAACTACAGATGGTTCAGATTCAAACTTTATTTGAAATACAACTCCCTTTTCTAATTGAGCGAAACAAATGCAATTACAAAATACAAAATGGTGCAATTTTGAAAGAGCAATCAATTAAAAATAAAAGTCCAGCATAAGTTTGAAATTATGCAAATGCAGATTCAACATTCCTGTCAATATTCATTGGCGCACACAAATTAAAGATTGTTTTACGATTACCGCTATTGTTTTTAAAGATAACCACAGGTTTCAGCCTATACTATAGCACAAAATGACACTAAATCATACCCATTAATTGCTAGTCTACCTGCACTTCATGTAGAAAATTTTAAACCTCGTTTTCATGATATGGTTAGATTTTTTTTGTCCGGCGCTGCAAAACGTCGTCACGTGTCACCATGTCACATGGTACAAAAACCTTACAAGAGCAAGACGACTTAAGACAGATCGTACAGCACCTCTCAGCTGGCTGAACAAACTGGAGCTGCCTCCGTACGACGCAACTATGCCTTTATTGGCGGAAGAACGTGTCGTTTGTATGACATCTGTATCCCAGGAATTTCCGATGCGTTATCTGCTATTTCTCTCGAATTTCATGTAAAGCAGTGAGAACTGGTTTTCAGGTAATTTATCTGGTAAAATAAAGTTTAAATAAATTACATAAATGCTCTAATAGTACATGTAAGTTAGTGGTTCATTTATTGTTAGTTACTGTAATGTCGCGATGCATGATTCATCGTCCAGTCTGTGAAGAGATTATTTTATGGTGGCACATGCCTGATGCTATCCCATTGGTGCGCCCCCCAGTTTGGGAACCACTGCTGTTCAGAATGTCATTAAAGAACACTGATAATTTAATATTAAAGTCATGGCCACCAGATGGCAGCTGCGAGCCTTGTTTCAGACTCTAACTATTAGCATTGCGCGTGTCAACTTTATCTAACACCCACCCCGGAACCAACCCGTCAGGAGATCCAAACCGCCCCGCCCAACCGCAAAAATACTCGTGGATAATGACCCAAAACCCCACCTGACCCGAGGAAAAATAAAAACACCGGTGCCCTTGTATTGTCAAGTAACCAATGAATTAAGTGTCATTTGTGCTAGATTCGCATTGAAGATGATCACACAATTTTATGCAAGATTAACTGTGTACCAAACAACAACAAAGAAACTGAAAGATCGATTTTTACATCGTTATTTATTGAAGGGTTGCGTAAAATTGCACAAAAGACATCTCCCTCGCACACACACAAGCGTGCATGTATGCAAAACACACTAGCTGTCAAAACTGTAAGATCTGATGTTACATCAGATCTGAGATCTCTATCAGATTATCTACAGATAGTTCTATTTTTATCAGATTATCTACGGATAGCTTTATTTTAGCTGATTGTGATTGTGAGTGGAACTAAGAGATCCTCGTGATAATTCAAACCCTATTTACAACGCGTTTTGATTGATAATGAAATATGTTTTGTAACTTTTTGACCAGCCCTTCGGCACACACCCACGATATTTAAAAAATGTCTGCCCTAAAACTGCCCGCACCTGCAGGTCACAGGTCGACCCGCGCATCACCACTTCTTCCTCCTTAGGCTACTGTTAAATAGCTAACTAGGACTGCCAGATGAGGCCCACTTACCTTCCTCCTTGTCTTCATAGAATCAAATGGGACTGGGACTCTCGACTCCTGGGGCGAAGTCTGGACCAACTTCATAATAAACCACCTCTAGGCCGCATTGGAAGCTGAACTCCAGGAGAGGGCAAGTTACACATGGTGGCATAATCCTCTGGGAGAGGCATGGTTAGAAAAGTGCTGAGCATCAATGGAGTCATATTGTAAATATACTGATGCTGAGAAATCAACGAGTATGGCCTAGGCACAAAGTCATTTATCAATTGGCCTGTTGGGAAAATAAACATGATATCAGAACCTTCTTTGACTTGGACCAGAATTTGCGTAATTCAGTCTTTGAAAAGGAATGATGACGTAGTGGGTGCCAGTCACTTGTAAGTGATGCCTAAAAAAGGGACAATGACCTTTGATCTAAGGCTATACACAGTAAAACACATGAATTACAGCCAGTTGTCTGGGATTGGTCCTGGATTGGTTCTCAATTTTGCTAATCCCTGCCTGTTTATAGTTCTTCCTGCCATAAGGCCAGTCGTGATCATGGTGACCTGTGCACTAGTTGACCTAAGAACAATCCTGCAGAGGCAAACAGTGCTCACTAATTGGTCTTAATTCACACTTTTTATGGACAAAACCTTTATTCATGAACGACATGCCGGCTTAAACTCTGACTGTTCCTCAAGTCAGTTTCAAGGCACTTCTGAGCCAGTGGGTAGGAGCATGCCTGGACCCATTCTCTAGTGCAAAGGGTATAAAAATTTAACTGAAACTAAATGAGGCAGAAATATTCTGTAATCAGTGCATTAAGAAATAGACTATGGGGGACAATTGCACCAACATGATTATTAAATTCTATGCATTTCTGTGTACTTTTACCAGAGGCGCAACTGCACTTGCCATTGGTCAGAGGAAAATTTTATTTTAGGATTTTAAGTTCAGCAAAATTAAATGATAGGGTGTATATCATATGAGGGTGGTGCAGTGGTTAGCACTACTACCTCACACTTTGGGGACCAGGATTCGGTTCTAAACCCAGGCCCATGTGCATTGGGTTTGTATGTTCTCCCTGTGTTATTGTGGGGTTTCCCACAAGTACTTTGGTTTCCCTCCACAGTCTAAAAACACACTGAGGTTAATTGGAGTTACCAAATTGCCCTTAGGTTTGACTGTGTCTACCCTGTAATAGGGTGGCACACCATTCTAGTTTGTTCCTTGCCTTGTGCCCGTAACTTCTGGGATAGGCTTCAGATACCCCATAACCCTGAATGAGCCAAATTATTATGAAAACTGGATTATTATACAGCTGGTGTATTATACAGCTGGTGTTAGTCACATGTATATTAATGTAAGAACAACTTATTATAAATATATGTACTATTTTTTTGTTTATTTGGATGAATGATTGGTTGGGCTTTCTGACCTTTGACCCCCAATGGAAAAGCCAAATTCTGCTTACAGCTCTGGGAGAAATTAAGGCACTACACTCTCACTCACTCACTCTCTCTCTCTCTCTCTTATACGCACGCACGCACACATTTAGATTTAGATTTACATTTAACATTTATATTTGACTGCGATGGGCTGGCCCCCCATCCAGTGTTGTTCCCTGCCTCGTGCCCGTTGCTTCCGGGATAGGCTCCGGACCCCCCGCGACCCAGTAAGGATAAGCGGTTTGGATAATGGATGGATGGATGGATTTATATTTGACATTTATATTTAATATTTATATATAGACATACCATTTATATTTACATATGATGAACAATTTTGCGAATAATCTGCGCAGCAAAAAAATGTGATGATCCATAACACCATTGATTGCTAACTGTCAGAAAATTGCACTAAATGTTGAAAAAGTGGCAAGTAAAAAAATGTGTTGTAACTTTACAAACGGCGCCCCATATTCCCGAGCGGCGGGCTCGAGTACAAGCTGAAAATGATTTTTTTTTCTTGTGTTTTCCACTAGCGGCGGGCCCGAGGACCAAGGTATAAATAAATGATGGCCTAACTTTGTCAGAGAACTATGAGGGGGGAAAATTCATTAATCATAATCAAGGTAACATAGTTTAATTAATCATGATATTGATTTAAGGTCATATCGCCCAGCCCTAAGCAGAATCAAAATTTTAAATCATATGTAAGCAAGTGTTCACCTATAAACTTAAAATACTTTGGCAAAATATTAATAGTAATAACATCTTTTTGCTCTGTTACTCACAGATGACTTGAAAAAATGCTCTTCTAAGCAGAATGAGAACATGGATCCATCATGCCTTGTTACCACTGTGCAGGCTGGTGGTGGTGGTGCAATGGTGTGAGGGATGTCTTCTTGGCACACTTTAGCCCCCTTAGTGCCAATTGGGCATCATTTAAATGCCACGGGCTACCTGAGCATTGTTTCTGACCATGTCCATCCCTTTATGACCACTATGTACCCATCCTCTGATGATTACTTCAGTAGGATAATGCACCATGTCACAAAGCTTGAATCATTTCAAATTGGTTTCTTGAACATGACAATGAGTTCACTGTACTAAAATGGCCAACACAGTCACCAGATCTCAACCCAATAGAGCATCTTTGGGATGTGGTGGAGCGGGAGCTTCATGCCCTGGATGTGCATCCCACGAATCTCCATCAACTGCAAGATGCAATCCCATCAATATGGGCCAACATTTCTAAAGAATGCTTTCAGCACCTTGCTGAATCAATGCCACATAAAACTAAGGCAGTTCTGAAGTTGAAAGAGGGTCAAACACCGTATTAGTATGGTGTTCCTAATAATCCTTTAGGTGAGTGTATATGGACAGAAAGATGAAAAAACAGAATTAGAAAGTGTGTGTGTGTGGGGGGGTACCAGATGGAGATTTTGGAGTGTGTGAGGAGTACGGACTAGACAGGGGAAAGGAAGTGATGGGCCTGTCCAAGGAATACATTGTTGTCATTCCAAAAGGATTTGCTTTTAAAAAAAGCTATGTGTGTTGTGCCAAAGTTTGCAGAAGTACAAGTAACCCCAGCCAACAGAAATATTTGGTTCTTATTTTATTGGCAGAGTTGTAGTTCTTGAGATGCGGTCTTAGTCTTGAGACTGGGTTTGAGACCACTCAACCAGATCTCGTTCTCGTTTAGGTCTTGAGTCCATTTTGTCTTGATCTTGGCCATAGGGGTCAGGGGTGGCCATCCTTATCCACAAAGAGCCGCAGTGTATGCGGGTTTTCGCTGCAACTCCCTAATTAGATTACTGATTAGAGGACTGATTGGTTGAAGAGTCCTCACACCTGAGCAGCTGATCTAAATGTTACCCCAAAAACCCGCATACACTGCGGCTCTTTACCTGCGTGAAGTTGGCCCCCCATATGTTTCAGATTTCAACCAAACTGATCGCAATCGTATGTACTGCGTTTGTGC
>JABFDZ020000066.1:17371129-17387058 GCA_019775955.2 Pollimyrus isidori | reverse complement strand
TGAACATGACAATGAGTTCACTGTACTAAAATGCCCCCCACAGTCACCAGATCTCAACCCAATAGAGCATCTTTGGGTTGCAAAACGTTCAACACGTTCAAAACGTTAAACTTTCATAGACTATAGATTCAGCGCCCACAAGTTATACGATTTCAAGTACATACTTGTAAATAATTTGGGCTTCCAGCTCATAAAACCCACGAAAACAGGAATTCAAAAAATTAGAATACTGCAAAGGCATCAGCCCAAATTCTACAGGGCATGAATGTTTTAAACTGAGTGTCACACGCAACTCATCTACTAAACTCAAAGCACCTGCACAGGTTTTCCCTGGTGTCATTAAATTGCTTCACTTTGGTTCAATTGTCTCAGGTTCAATATGGGGAAGACTGCAGACTTGACAACTGGCCAGAAGAGCATCATTGATACCCTCTAAAGGATGGGTAAGCCACAATAGTTCATAGCTAAGGAGGCTGGCTGTTCTCAGTGTGCTGTGTGCAAGCATATCAATGGAAAGTCTAGTGGAAGGGCAAAATGTGGCAGGAGAAGATGCACCAGTAGAAGAGATGACCGTGGCCTTCAGCGGATTATCAAACAGAAGATTCAAGAATCTGGCGAGATCCAGAAAGAGTTGAATGAGGCAGGAGTCACAGCTTCAAAAACCACCATATTCAGACGCATCCGGGAGATTGGCTACAACTGTCGGGTTCCTCGGGTCAAACCACTTCTGAGCCTGAGCCAATGTTGGAAGTGTCTCAACTGGGCTACCAGAATGTTTTAGAGGACGTCATGATTCCTTCTGCTGAGGACCTGTATGGAGATGCAGATCTCATCTTCCAGCAGGACCTGGTCCCTGCCCATACCGCCAGAAGCACCAAAATCTGGTCTGATGGCCATGCCATCACAGTGCCTGACTGGCCAGCCAACTTGCCGGACCTAAACCCCATTGAGAATCTATGTGGTATTATCAAGAGGAAAATGAGGGCCACCAGACCCAAAAACAAACAAGAGCTGACAGCAAGCATCAAGGAAATCTGGGCTTCCATAACTCCCAGGCAATGCCACAGGCTGATTGCCTCAATGCCATGGCGCAACGAGGCAGTGATTAAGGCAAAGGGATTCCCAACCAAGTATTAAAGATTGACATATCGTATGGAAAGTACCATATTTTGATTGATTTGATGTGATCCTAATTTCTTTCTTTTTTTTCCTGCAAAGCTGAGAAGTAAATGGTGATGTCTTCACAGTATTCTCATTTTTTGAATTCCTGTTTTCAGTTTTATGAGCTCGAAGCCCAAATTATATACAGATAAACAACTAAGTACTTGAAATCATTTAAGTTGTGGGCCCTGAATATATAGTCTATGAAAGTTTAACGTTTTGAATGTAATTATGGAAATACATAAACTTTTCCATTATATTCTAATTTTTTGGAAAGGGTCTGTATATATGCACACAAACACTCTACTGTGCAAAAGTCTTTTCTGGGTAGCAAGTGTACTTTGGCTTAGAACAAAAAACGCAATTTAGCATTAGAACATGTGCAAATTACGGTACTTTTTATTGTGTTACTCTTAATTTCCGGACTATAAGCTGCTACTTTTTGCACAAGCTTTGAACCCTGTGGTTTACTGTCCGGTGCGGCTTTTCTATGGATTTTTCATGATTTTTGTGATATCGTAAGAGGATTTGTTTTGTTTTTTTCCCCACTGTTGTACGGCACTACTTTGCCTGGCGGAAGGTCAGACACACTGTCATGGGAGAAAAGAGTGGTATGTTGGTCACATGTCCGTCCACCAGGTAAAGTAGTGCTGTACGGATTAGTGTGAAAAAGAGACTAGATTAGCAAGAGCAAGACGAGTATTACAGGAGCAAAGGAAGCTTTCATTCACAAGCCCTCATTATGGCAAACAAAAGAAATGCATATGATGCAGCTTTTAAATTAAAGGGAGTCGATTTGTCTCTCAACGAGGGAAATAGAGCTGTTGCATGTACCCTTGGTATAAACGAATCAACGATGAAATGTTGGTGACGCCAGCATGAAGAACTGGCTCAGTCCAAAAGGACAAAAAAAAGCTGAGGTAATAAAAGCAGATGGCCCAAACTTGAAGACTGTGCTGTAGGTTATTGTTATACAGTACTTTTGTTACTCGTTTAAACAGCATAGTACATGTTTCGTTATGCATCATAGTTCTCTGGGTTAGACGACTACTAGACGTCTGGTGTTGGATGAAGGCAAAAAATGTCCTTATGTTAAACCGCAAAAAAAAAAAAAAAAAAAAAAAGTATTGCTAGTTGGACCCAAGGCAACTCGAAATACGTTTGACAGCCTTTTCCTACTCAGCTTAACACAATTGTCAGGGATCTTTGTGTTTTGGCTGATTCAAATTTATTTTTGATGTTCACATAAGAAGTATGTCCCATCTACGGGACATAGCCAAGATTCTGAAGATGTTCTCCTTTCATGATGCACAAAAATTAAGAAATACCTTCCAGACTGGACTACTGCAATGCCCTCCTTTCAGGTTGCCCATCTAGATTCTTACATAAACGTCAACTAGTACAATATTCAACAGCCAGATTTCTTAAAATCATACATTTTTTAAAAATCATATTAGCCTTTTTCTATGCTCCTTACACTGGCTTCCAGTTAAGCCTTGGATTGACTACAAAATACTGGTATTGACTTATAAAGCCTTCCACCAGAATACCTTAGTGATCTACTGGTATCTTACAACTCTCCTCGCTTGCTTAGATCTCAAGGAGCAGGATATCTATTAGTACCTAGAACAGAGCATTCTCTTGTACAGCTCTGAACCTGTGGAATAGTCTTTCAGGGGATATGCGAGATTCAGGCTCACTCTCAATATTCAAATCTAGACTCTATTTCTAACTCTAGCTAACTGCTTACTCTCAGACCTACATTGTGAGGTGTAGAGCTGGGTGGGGATCGGTGCCATTGGCTTTGGATGAACTGAACTGTCGGTGCTGTCACTGTAGCTTCACACCCCCTTTTGGAATTGGAGTGCTGACATTTCAGGGATTCCCCATGTCTATGTTCCCACTTGCCTCTCCCTCCTATTTATGTGGATATAGCCATATCTGCCAGAGCTTACATATTGTTCTCACCTAATTGTTTGCATTGATTCTCGTTTCCCCTACTTTGGAAAATTGCACATTTTTTACCCTCTCTCTCCAGGGGTATGTTGCCTGAAAACACTAAATTATCATGCTATTCCTCCTACTCTGCTGCCTACGACACCTCCGCTACCGGTAACGTCTGTCCTGCTCGCCTTTCTGCCATGACATCTCTCCTGCCTGTCCTACTGCTGTATCACTGCTAGTCCTGCCATCAGAAGCAGTGCATACACCTGCCTGCCCCCACCTCCCACTTTGAAACTGTGTGAATTAGGACTTTTGTAAAGCACTTTGTCACAATGTAACGTTATGAAAATGCACTACAAAAATAAAATTTAATTGAATTGAGAATTTTGTGTAGTGTTAACATTAATGCCATCAATGCAGAACATGGTGGTTGTTTCAGTGACATGCCAATGCTTGAAAAAAATGGAGAGGGGCACTGATGTATGTGATTGGAATGCAAGTAAAACCAGATGCTTAATTTTCTTTTGGGCAGAAGATTCAGTCTAGGAAAAGTAGACGACTCCTATCGTAACCTGACATTTTTATTTTATTAGGTAGCCCATGCTAACCAAATCTGGCACTTCATTGGTGGCAGACTTGCATAATAACCCTAAGCGAGGCCATTAGTAATGAAATTTGAAGATGTAGTCAGCTGGACACCTTGGAGACACGATACACACAGATGTAAATGGTGACATTTTTCGGGTGTCTACTTGTGATATGATCCCCCAACATGCATTTTACCTTTGTAATTGTACAGGATTAGCATTCACTTGTGCTGTAATGAGCCACTTTCTCCTTTCTTGAAAGTAGCATCATTTGAGGAAATGAGGCTGTACTATATTGTATTAATTATGAAATTTAACAGACTATTTACAGACGTAATTTTTAGTTTTTGGTTAAAATTTCCCTGTCACTGAATTATTGGGAGTTTTAGAGGTTGTTTGGAGCTTTTAAAGCTGCTGTTTCTGTTCAACAGTGACTGTTCACCCATTCATAATACGTGCTATCCATTTAGGTATGCAGATGCTCCTTTAAGACACTGACAAAGATAATACACCCCCACTCACCCCAACACTATTCAGCCATAATAAAAATGTAGTGTTTTGAATTATCTTTATTAAGTAAACTCTACATTTTCAATATTGCTTTAACCATTTTTTCCCCATTTTTCTACATTACACCCCCTGCAGTCCAAAAATGTTTATACATTTTCATCCAGTTCTCCTTCACTCTGAATAATACAAAAATATCACAGTACATTTTGTATTCAGTTCACTCTGCAGCCAGACAGGACTGACTGGTGGCTTACAGCACACAGGGGGACACGCAGCTTAGACCGTTGGCCTCAGACCATAGGTCTTGTTACTTAGCCCGATCAGGTGGCTGCCAGCCAGATGCCTGTGTGCTGGGGCCTCACAGCCCTGTCTGAGTCCATCCAAACAATTAAGAAATCTCTCCTATGTTGTTACCACTTTTGATCTTCCTATTCTGTCCTCAAAAACATATTCTATACAAAATAACAAAACAAAGAATGGTCACCCGTACTCAGGTTATTGTTTTTAATATATTTTTTTTCTTTTAATAAATTTCTTTTCCTTCTCATGTAATCACTGTCAGAATTACCCAAACTTTAAAACTAAAATGGCTGGTGGAGAAATACTCCGCCCAGGGCAGAGGAATGTTGCAGTATGGATTACGGACTCAGTGGTTTTTGTATATACACATATAAAACAACCAACCAACAACATCAAATTCGGATTTAAAACGACCACATTCACAGCCAGCTCACCATCTACCAGACTGAAGACTTTCAAGGGCTGGGAGGCAGGGCTTTGACCAGCCTGCAATGTCACTGAAGAAGGGTGACATCTGGAGGCCTTGTTGAGGACGGGAGCGGCTGGCATATTTCCCTGGAAGATTCAGAGAGATACAGCTGTGGAGGTGGCAGAAGTTAAAACTAATGTGGAATAAAGGGGGAAATCTTTGAGGTGTGGATCAGGTCAGCCCAGATGTTGATGGGGAAATATTTGCTGAAGTTATCCAACACCCCCATTCTTTGCATGTCCAGAGCTCAGCGTCACCCACCCACAGCACCATTACATAGTCTGATGATGCATCAAACTGGTGGCCAGGGAAGCCTGTGGGCCGTGTGTACTCTTATGTGTCTGCATGCAGGCTTGTGGGAAAAGGGCACAGGGCGTTTGTGTTTCAGGAGAGGGGATGTGTGTGCTTGTTCTGATGGTGGGCAGCCAAAGGAGCGACCTCAGGGTGAAAAGGTAGCCATTTCCAGAGAGATCCTCTGCCAGAGCTCCTTGGTCTGCTTGCCACGCTTCAGGCTCTGCAGCACGTCGTTGAACTGCATGACGCCCACAGGCGTGAGGCAAAAAGCTCCTCGTGCGCTGCGGATTATGTTCACAAAGTCGTCGTAGTCTGCCGGCGTGAGGTGGATCAGTCGATGGTGGATGTACTGCCAAGGGGGGGAGGGAGAGTCAGATCTAGCTGTGTTTGAGAAATTGACCCATGCAGTCACACTACAGGACAGATACCTGCTACCTGTTGTATTAAACAGCCGTCTCTGCAGCTTTACCATGCTACTCAATGGCTCCATTGGTTGGTGTGTATAGGAACATTTAAATAAATAAATACCCATCAATTTTCAATCCATCTCCCAGTATTCCTTTAGCTTGACAATGAGACCAAAAAACCAAATCGAGTATTTTTACAGGTATATTGAATCTGGATATGCTTTATAGGTACCATGATGGGACTTTCACCAGAAAGAGCTTAAAGGTGAGTAAGGAGGAAGAACGATGCAGTCGGCTAAAAGGGAGGTGGGGTGTTTCCTTCCACAAACACCCAAAGAGCATAACTACCAGAGTACGAGTCCCATTTCCCTGCATTTCCCACTCAGGGCTACTAGACTGCCGTAGAAATGCACATCACCACTCAATGCCCTTGCTCCATGTTTGGTTCGGCCGGTGTCATGTGATCCAACAAGCCCTCCCCCATCACTCCATGAAGCCAAAACCAAACAGATCAGAAGGCGTGTGTGTTAAACTGTCAGGGTGTCCCAGTTATAGTTCAGTATGCAAATTAACAGGATGTACCGCAGCTGTCAGCCAAATACACCAGCCTCTCACGCTGTGCTGTCGGCCGCTCCCCCAGTCGAGCCCTCAGTAGTAGTCCCCATACCTGTAGATAGGCCTGCTGGCAGCGCTGCACCAGCTGGTGGAAGGCGGGAGTTCTGAGGTGGGCGTGGATGTGGGCGGGGTTGAGCCGCTGCAGCGCCTCCATGATGATCTCCTGCATGACGAAGGGGCTCAGCACGCCCTTGGCCGCACCCAAGCAGAATTGGTACACGTGGCTCACGCCTGCATGTGCCCAGCCCCACATGGCACAGATTATATTTCAGCCAATACCCCCCTCCCTGGTAAGCCCCCTCCCATTAGCAGGCAGGCGAAGAGAGGGTAGCTTACCCAGGCGGGCCGCGAGCCCAAGCAGCCACTTGACATCCTCGGTGTATGGTGGGCTGCGGGAAAAGTTATTGGGATGGTCGTTGTGGGCCCGTCGGCCCAGCATTTCCAGGGCCAGCATTCCTGCAGCAGGGGGAGGGAGGGAGGCAGCCAATCACAAGTCTGTGTGTCTGCGCAGATTAAGCAAAGCACAACTACATGCATGCAATACACCGCCTCGGCAAGCTGAGGCAGAACATGTGTTTTACGGGACGGGATTTCTGAGGTAAATGTGCAAGAGATTTTAAGCGGGCAACATACAAGACCGTGGATGGAAGGCCCCTCACCGACTCTATAGGCAGAATGCAAGTAATGCAGGCCCTGCTGGCTAATTGGCTGACTGTGCTGCTCGTCTTCAGACGGAAAGGGCGGGCTGACCAATGGCGTGGACTGGGAAGACAGACCAGGAAGTGATGCACCCTGAATAGCCTGGATGGTTGAGCTGGAATGGACACCACCTACTGGTGAAGAGAGAGGACAGATGGATTAAAGTACTTTGGCCAGAGGGACGAATGGACAACACGGGTGCACGTGCTTCACTGTTACCTGCCACCGTAGTGCTGAGGGGCAGACCCGCCTCTGTGTGGTAAGGGTGTACCGCTATCTGGGTCATGGATGGCACAGGCACCCCTGGGAACGTCACTGCACCTGTTGCCATGGGTGGGTGGGGGCTGGCAGCCACTGAGAAAGGGTACTGGGCTCCGATGAAGGCTGGATGCATTCCCTAACGTTTGGGGGAGGGGTTTGGTTGGTGGGGGCATAGGTCACACAGTTGTAAGTAGATAGTCAGAGCTATAGCTTCCCCAGAAAGCGCAAGAAGCGAGCTCTGCCAAACTTCCAGTACACATAGAGGGTTTTCATGAGCACCTGTGTGAGCAGAGCAGAAGCGCTTCCAGTTAGGCTGTTTCTTACCTGTGGGTAGGCTGGCCCAGACACCGGGAAAACAGCCGGGCGCGGCACATGCTGCAGGGGGTGGCCCAGGTACTGCGGACTGCACACTGAGGGCAGGTGGGCCTGAATGGTTGTATAGGGGTGCAGGCCCTGCGGGTGAGGGTGGGCGATGGCTGAACCGGGCATCGCGTGTGATTGGTAGATGGGGGAGCCCACAGAGATGACGGGCACTACGGCTGTCACAGCCGCCGTCACCGCCACCCCCCCCGGGTCCATGGGTCCGGTGCCGTCCAGGGCCCCACGGCCCACCTCGGGCTGCCTCCGCCCTGCCCCGCCATTGGCACCACAGCGGCCTGGCCCCTCACGCTGGGAGCCCGTGCCCCCACCCACCGTCTGCTCGTACAGCCAATGCCATTGGTGCGCCACCTCGAACAGAACCTCGGGGTACACGCCCCCACCCTTGGCTGCCTCCTCCACTGCCATGCAGGCCTTCTCCAACATTACATTGTCCTGGAGGAGGAGGAAGGGGACACACGTCATAAACACACTGGCACAACAACGGCTAGATAACTAAATTTCTAAACAATCTTATTTATACAACCCAGTAACGTAAAAAGGCATGAAGAGGTACATTACACAGATGCTTACTTGATGTAACAGTTCTGTGCTAAAGGCAGTTAGAGACACAGTTGGGTAATCATAGGTCACCCCCTACAGGATGGTAACTGAGGTACCTGCTCTTTGCACTGCACCAGTGCCCGCTGGATCTCGTTGGGATTGAGGGCATGGGCATGTGGCAGGCAGCTGAGTGCCAGCTCTGCAGCAGCGCGCACCATGTTGGGGTCGCGTGCCCTTGAGGCCCTGTCTGCCAGGGATGCCACCTCGGGAGGGGTAAGGTGCCCGTCCCAGCACTCCACCAGGATGTTTAGGGCAGCACTGCCAATCTCCATGGCCTGGCCTATAGTGCCAGGAAGCAGCCAAATATGAGGAGGAGGAAGAGACAGGCAGACATACTGAGACTCGTCAATCACTGGAAATCTCAGAGACATACGAATTAAACCAAATAACAGCATGGAGCAGCTGCACAAGCACATTTCTGTTAAAAACCATCCTTTTTCAAGAAAACAGAAAAGCAGTGCCAGCAATTCCCATAATGCTGCACGCATGTCACATAGGAAGCCTCACCTGTGATCCAGGACACATGGGAGGAGTACGTCCTGGAGAGCCAGTTGGGTGACACAAAGTTGTGCAGACCCAGGGCATACAGGCCGATCTCAAAAGCACAGAGGTGCAGATTGCGGTGGGGCCCCTGGTGGCCACCACTGGCCGAGGGCTGAGTGAAGATTGAGGTGGAGCTGTTGCCTCCGGCCTTAATCAGCACAGTCTTGGCCAGCTCAAAATAGAAGTGGGCGGCAGCCTCTGAGGGCTGGTTTGGGACGTGAGGCGCATGGCACTCAGGACGACGCCCTTTATACCTGTAGGTGGTGGAATGCATTCAAAAGTCAGTGTTGCTGGCTAAAACAGGCATGTTGACTGGCATGTTAATCTTGTGCTCTTACAAGTATGTTGTGCTGCAATAGAATTCATATCCCAAAAGGGAAACCTGCCCACCTGTGCCGACATGCAGTGACAGCACATGGATGTTTAGCCCTGCTTACCTGCTGGTGTCAGCACTCTTGGCTCTAGCCCCACCTCCGGCTCTGCGCGAGCCGCTGGATGACGACGAGCCCAGCGAGTCTGAGGATGAGCTACTGATGCTGTCACTGTCCTGGCCCCTTCCCCAAGATGCTGCCGCCCAGCCTCCGCGAAGTGGGCGTCGGCTGAGCGTGGGGGAGCTATCAGAGGTTGTTTCCGGAGCGCTGCTGTCAATACTTGCCATACCTGGGGGTAGGAGAGGTGGGGGGAGGGCAAGCCAGAGATCAGATCTGAACGCCACTGGCATAGGGATCCTTCAGGAAAAATCATCTCTTGCCATTCAGAGATCAACTTCAGAAGCTGGGAAGCTAACTCACTCCCTAATAAGTGAGACCTTCGATCTCACTATGAAAGTTAGGAAACGCACTATATGGAGAAAAGTACTGGGACACCTGGCCATTACACCCACAGGGATTTGTATGACATCCATTTCCAATTCTATAGGCATCCATATGGAATTGGTTCCCCCTTTGTAGAAGTAACAGCCGCCACTCTTCTGGAAACCCTCTACAAGATTTTGGGGTATGCCTGGGAATGTTTGGCCATTCACCCAGAAGAGCATTTGTGAGGTCCGGCGATGATGTTGGATGTGAAGACCCACCCCAGCAGCACTAACCTGCGGTGACCAAAGACCACTGCAGCTGGCGTGCAAATATCCCCTTGCCTTATACGACGTAAAGAAATCAACAATCTATGCAACGGACTCATTACAAAAGCTGGCTGCAGTTGGTACCATAAAGCTCTCCATCTGCAGCAGTTGAGACACTCCCACAGACCCCAGAACTGAAAACACTGCAAAATTTTAGTTGAAAATCCCACAGAACTATATCTGACCATTTGATATACCATGTTCCTGGCTTGTCACACAGACACAAACAGGCAATATTAAAGGATCATGCTTCCTCTGTGGACACCCGATTGGGGGGGGTTGGAGGTAGACACCTGTGTGCTTCTTCTTCTGTCGGACAGGTGAGCCCCAGCACCGGCCACCATACGCGCTGCGGCCTCCCAGCGCCAGTCGGCTGGGCACTGTGGCCTCGGGCTTGAACGGCGGGGTTTCGTTCTGCTGCTCGCACCTGGGGGGCTGGGCACCATCTGTGGGCATGTGAGAAAAGGACGGAGCATAAATCAGGCAAGCAGCAATACGTTGGAGCCTGGCTCATATCTGGTTCAAGTCTGACTGCATTTACAGTTGGACTGGTTAATAAAACATTTCTCTGGTGATCTTTCCTCAGAAACAAGAGCAGGAAAAACACCTAAACAGATGATTCCAGGACAACAGCTTGCACTGTTTAGCAGAGGTGCTCCTACTATCCCCCAGGAGAAAGGCACATAGGCCACATCATCCATATCATGGTCAATGACACTACTTCACAGTGCTGTTTCTACTCAAAATGAGCTTGTAAAGAAAACTTCCTCAGTTATGAACCTGATCAGGTGAGCAGAACAATTCAAACTGGAGGATAACGACTCCTGTACCTGCGCACTTGAGCTGCATGATATCGGAACAATTTCAAATATCACAACGTGAATTTTTTCTAATAAATAAATAATATTTATACAGCAAAAAGATTGCCTAAAATAAATTTTAGACAAATCAAATTTTCCAAAATAGCCAGTCAAATAAGGAGGTGTTGTTGCTGCAAGTCAGGCCAATTAGACACAAAGCACTGCCAGCAAATCACTTGCCGAATATAATTTAAATAGTATCTAAAATATTTCCATACACAAAGGAACAATTATTAAAGTTACAAAGCTTGCAAAGCTGTTTTTCCTATAACAGTGTAAAGATGTTTTAGGGTTACTGCAAATAATCAACGTAATTATGTCAATGCTGATAACGCGTCAACTGATTCTAAAGGTGCAATACAATAAAAATCTGACTTTACTTTAGCATAGTTGAAATAGGAGTGTTTGGTCCATGGAAATGACACATCATGAATCTCAAATACTGTTGTTCCATCATTCAAATATAATTCCTGAACAGGTTTAAGAAGGAAGTGTAATGGGTGGTTTTGACACTCATAGACTTATGTAACAGTCTTAACCACACCCCCCAAACAGATGTGTTCCCTCTGAGGGTGTTGATGGAGAAATGTATAGAAGGGCAGAAGGTGTTCATTTGTGTCTTCGTGGACTTGGAGAAAGCAAAAATCAGGGTACCTAGAGAGGAGTTGTGGTATTGGAGGTGGAAGTAGGGAGTGGCAGAAAAGTATGCAAGAGTGGTACCGGATCTGTAAGGACAGTTTGATACCAGGGAGGTTTGCAGTAGGAATGACAGATGTGTTTAAGGTGGAGATGGAATTACATCAAGAGTTGGCTCTGAGACCTTTCTTGCTTGTTATGGTGATGAATAGGTTGACAGACAACATCAGACATGAGCTGTTATGGACTACAGGATGTTTGCAGATGGCATTGTAATCGATAGTGAGAGTAGGGAGCAGGAGGAGACCCTGGAAAGGTGGAGATATGCTCTAGAGAGGAGACGAATGAAGGCCAATGGGAATAAGACAGAATATATGAATCACAGGGAAGACAGTAGAAGGGTGAGGACACAGGGATAAGAATTGGAAAGGGTGAAGGAGTGTAAATACTTGGGATCAACAGAGTAATGTGGAGTGTGGAAGAGAGTTGAACCATTTTCGCCATATGTTGTAAAATGTGGTCGGAGTACGCTAAAAAGGCATGGGGTGCTATTCACCTGCCTCACGCTTACAGCTGTGCACAGTTGCATACTGCCTTGACACAGACTCATATGAACGTAATTAGTCGTTTTATATGTAGAAGTAGTCAAGTCACCACCTTGTGTTCTGACAATGGTACTAATTTTGTAGGCTCCGAAAGGGACTTGAGACAAAGCAATTCAACATCTGGGTAATGAAGACTGAAAGAGCTTTGCAACCAAAGGTGATAAAGTGGATATTTAATAGCCCGGCTGCTTCACGTCAGGGAGGAGTTTGAGAAATAAAAATTCATACAGTGCGAAGAATCCTAAGTTACCTACTGAAGAAGCAAGTTGTGAATGGACAGTCAGACTTGTGTAAGCTAAGCCAACTGAGACATCTAGGGTGTTGGCTATTGTTTCTGGTGTTAATCGTCAGTCCTCCTCAATTAGGGCATGAACTACATCAATGTTTCCTCACAAGCTAAAGTGGATGGTCTGCCACTGTAAGTGTCATCTCCAGCATCAACACATCCACTCTTAAAACAAGTTATCCATTTGTAAACTAATGATTTCCTTGGAGCAATGTCCCCACAAAGTATCCATGATTTCACTGTTCTTCCACCCAGGCTTCACCATAAATCTGATGTTTGTTCTTGCTTCAGTTTTAGCAGAATTCATATTGGTTAGATGGATGGCTTGTGTGTCTCATGCAAACTACAACACGATATAGACTTAGCGAGAAATATTACTTGCATGCAAAAATAGTAATCCAAGTGAACAACAGTGATGTCTGAGTTATGATCAAATCATTTTTTGAACTGGTTCTTTTCAATGAATCAGTAGGACCGGTTTTCAAATCTAAAAGAATCAAATTTTTATACATCCACACACTGCACAGGTCAGTCTTAGATTCCAAAAATTTTAAAATATTTCAGAAATCATCATACAAAAGCACACACCAACTTTTTTTTATTCAGCTATGTTTGCTGTAGCCATGTTGCCTTCAGTGCCCCTCCGCATCCCATAATCGTTGTATTTGTGCCATGTGCATGCCCGGCCACAGGGTAGCTGTGGCTCATTATTCCCAGCTCTCAGCAATTGACAAGTTAGTTTGTTTGGCAGATTTGGTTGAAACAGTTACTAGGCAATTCTTAGAAGACTCATAACACCCACAGGAGATATTTATGACATAATTATTATTATTTCTTATATAGAATACATATAATTACATTATTGGCTACTGGTGTCAATGTCTTTATTCATTAGTAACTTAAGCCAAACAAAATGAATTAAGTTTTAGAGTCACATTCCCCTAACCCCATTTTTCCAATTCGGTATGTGTATTTTAGTACACAATTACGAGCGCAAGGTTTTCACATTAGTTATGTTATAGCAGGACTGACTGTACATCTTGGCCTAATACCTTGGTTCTCAAACTGTATATTGTAAATTATTTATACATATTTATATATTCAACATATGTAAATATATAAAAACCCTTAACCACAAAATCAGTTATATTAAATTTAAACCAGGTTTCGTCTTTAATGGAGAAAAGAGCTTTAAAAAAAAAAAAGTATGCTCATGTTTATATCAGCCAATAGGCTACAAGCCTGCTATGCTAGGCCAACTTTTTGGAGCATTAGCTTATAAACTATTAAATGCTTAAAGCTAACTGTAATGGCAAATGGAGGAAGTAAGAATAATGGTTCAAAAGTAGTAGTGCTGGTACACTAATTTCCATAAGGTAGTATGCTGGGGTGGGGGGGTAAGGTTCATTAATATTCCTAAAGGAAGCTGATGATCTTTGCACTACAATAAGGATTTATGAGCTACAATGCTTTTGGAAAACTCACTCCTGTTTTGTGGTGCATAAACCTCACTGTAATGATGCCTTTGTGCTACTATTGCAGTGAAATAAGTTATTTTTTTGGTAGTTATGGTGAATGCGTTAGCCTTAGATACACGCGACATACAAGCACTGGTCCGATGTCTCATTCACGACCAATATTGCTGGCAAATATTTATACTACTGGACAAAATGGTTTTAGAGATTGCAGAATTCAAGTTTATTAAAGTTTCCACAATATTTGCCATGTGTAAATTTGTAAATTTTTTCAATATTAAAAGTTAGCAGCACCAAGGCTAAATACGCAACTAATAAAAATGGAGATGCTTACACTGGATGGGATGATCAGTCATTTTCTGCAACAGGGGAGGAGGGATTTTGTGGGCTCATTCAACAATTAGAAGTGGTCTCAAAGTACCAGTCATGACATATTTATAATTCATTATTAG
Source organism: Pollimyrus isidori (assembly GCA_019775955.2). NCBI lineage: Eukaryota > Metazoa > Chordata > Actinopteri > Osteoglossiformes > Mormyridae > Pollimyrus > Pollimyrus isidori. The sequence continues at coordinate 17,372,850 of JABFDZ020000066.1, read as the reverse complement.
ATCTGGCCTGGAGATCGATCTTTTGTTTTCCACAGAATAAAACATGATGTTACATCATTATACTAATCTCCATGGGTAAGCTCAGCAACTTTTACAGCCTCAGGCAGGGCTTTTTTCATGTTTTTTCTGCAGAGTTCAGTAGTTAGCCTTTTCACAACTATACTGACTTGTTCTCCCTGTTTAATAAGAATAATAAAAATGAATATTTTTAGATATTACTTTCTTTGTATTCCATTAATAGTGTATAATCCATATTTGATGTTTTTTCAGTGAAGTTAGAAAAGGTTTGAATTTAGATCTTTAAAATAATCAATCTATTAATCAAACTGAATAGTGATAGAAATTTAATATTTCCGATGCATCTAATTGTTCCTTCAACAAGCATAACTGAGTCAAATTGCCTTGGTGCCAATGACTTGCATCCCTAATAAGCATAGCAGAATAACATAATGGCTAACACCATCGTACCTTGTTCATTGTTCTCGCTGAAGCTCTCCCCCGGTGCTGCACTTGGGACACTTCCCGGAAGCCCCGCCTGTTGCCCAGCAGCACCTCCGCTGGCCGCGGTCTGCACAGAGGTCACGGTGCCTGCTGTTCCAGGTGCAGCGTGCTTGGAGACGCCCCCAGCCATGCCCCCCACCCCATGCGTAGCATGTTTGGACGGGCTCTTCTGGCTGCCAGCTGCAGGCTTACTAGAGTAGAAGGAGCTTAGGGTCTGGGGCTTGTGAGTCTGGCTCTCACGGTCCAACAGCTTGTCCAGGATCTGCAAGGCAACATGACAGACAGACAGGTGGCATGAAGCTTAGAAGGAGGGCACTCATTGGCAATCCTACACACTCTGACTCTGAAAAGTCTATTAACCATACATAAAACACCACCTATGTCACAGTAATATGTACAACAACAACAATAAGACAAATCCCAGGCCACAGTCACTTCAAGAAGTCTTCAAGGAGTAAACGATGCTGAGGGTCAATTCATAATGGGCTGTCACCACATGACTGGTGGTAGCATTACTACTCTCATCTTTCAGCAACTCACCTTCTTGAGCTTGCTCTGGTCGTCCTTGTATGTGATCATGAGTGCCAGGGCCAGGTCGCCCTTCTCCCGCCGGGTGCCCTCACAAAGAAGGGGGTGCTCTGCCTCACTCACCGTAGTTTTCATTCCTGCCCGGGTGGGACAAATAAAGAGGTAATGCCAAATGCATTTTCAGGTATTTCCGTTGATCTTTAAAAATGCATGAAAACACTGCATTCCATGGTGCTTACTGAATCTTTTTGCTGTTTTGTGTGGTACCACCCTGTTGTCACTAGAGGGCTCTACATATTCAACAACCCTTCCTGCGCCGGCCCCTACACAACAACAGGCAAACTAATATTTTAGGTAAACCACAGAATGGGTCCACACTGTCAGTAGCAATTTTGTTATACTATACAAGTTTTTTTTTTAGTTAGTTTTTATTTATATTATTTTAAATTTTCATCTGAAATCCAGTTTGGTTAGTTTTCAAGGTAACACTTTACAACAAAGCTACCTTTAGCTATGTATTAATAGTATTAACCCATTAATTATATATATTTTTAAAGTGCTATAACTTGTTTATAATTGTCTATTAAATACTTTACAACCTGTCTTACAACCTAATTACCTGATGATAAACCATTCACAAACACTTCATAAGGATAGTCTTATTGTAAATCAGTACAGTTTTAAGTGTGGTT
>JABFDZ020000066.1:17341774-17367251 GCA_019775955.2 Pollimyrus isidori | reverse complement strand
CCCCCCCCCCCCCCCCCCCCCCCCCCCCCCCCCCCCCCCCCCCCCCCCCCCCCCCCCCCCCCCCCCACGAGGCGTTCTCATTAGCAGAGACACATATAAACAGTACCAAGCAAAAGCTTCCACGCACCTCATGCAGGCCAGAATTACCTTTAGAATAGACAGTTTTACATGGACAGACAGACATGTTTTTTTCCAGTGCAAAGCATTTATAAGTGTCACGACAACAAACATGGAAAGCCCAGAGGCAAACCGCTTCAGCCAGCGTGGACAATGCCACACACCACGATTGGTGCGGCTCTGGCAATCATGCAGAGATGCATGGCAATAATGTCCACAGTTGCTACAGCCATCTAGGAGTACAGCTCACATTTAAAGGATGTGCTCTGGGGCACTGAGCAAGAGATCGGACAGAACGTCACCGCTTGAGGCTCTGGCTGTGATGACCCCGGACTGATTTTAAACTCGACCTCACACCCGATCCTGAACGCCTGCCCCGCAACTTGTGCCTTGTGGTCCCATGCGGCATTGCATCCACCACAGGCATCACTGGGTTGTGTTGGTCTGGGTGGTTTCACTTTTTTGGTTTCCTCCAGATTATGCCATAACATTTATGTCAAAAGTCGCAACATAAAACACTCAAGGAAATTGCATTATTTAACATGCATAGGTGTTAACTGGTACACGCAAGATGCAAGTCCTTTGTACACAAATTCAACCTTCACACACAACTTCAACATTCGACAGAAATGTTGCTCGCATGAGGTGAACTCTGCTCTCAAAGCAGAGTTCTGCTCATGCTAATCAACCTACTACTGCCAATTTTATTTGTGGTTCCCATATTAAACTTCGTGAAATTGTCAGTTGTGTGTCAGTACTTGTGAAAATTTTCAGCACATTTCAACAATACCACAATAATACTGATAAGTTTATTTTTCTCACTGTGATCATAATATTAAATTTTCACACCATTTCATCTGTCGTTCCAACCAAATTTCACAATAAGTAAATTACTGGGTTCTTAGATGAAGCCTTCTATCAGTATCACTTAAACCTTCAGATCTCTCGGCCATCTACTGTTTTCTCAAGTCTGGACTTACCGTCAGGGCTCAGATGTTTGAAATAACAAGCCTCTGGCCAAACCATTTCTTCACCACCATCTTTCTTTTGTTATCGGCAGTTTGAAAACGATATTTTGTGCACTACCACCACCATTGTAAAGGAGCATAGATCTGGATGACCTTTGGCCAAACTCTAAGCTAGGTGCTCAGTTAAGGGAAGTTGTCAATCAAGGGACATGGAGGTTCGTGTGGGTGTAATAACACTGAAAGTGACCGATCATAAGAGGGCCAGGGTCTCCCGCTTCCAAAAGTCAGGTTGATTTGAGCAAGCAATGCTTCTCACTCACAGCTGACCGTACTACTCTCAAATGCTGAATGTGTGTGCGAAGGCTGAATTTCTTGCATCTTATAAGCGGGCAGTTAATACCTGCTCATGTGAAATAAATTTGATTGACTTGTAAATATGTTTTATTGTGCTCATGTGCCTAACCCTCCCAACTCATGGATCCCTTATCTGATCTGGAAGACACCATCTGCCAGCTGCAGAGGGCATTGCCGCCTGACGCCTGCCTTCCTGCCCACTTCGCTGTGCCCTCGTGGCGCTTTTCCATTCATCTTTTGTTTTCCTCCCGAGTTTGGTCCTCTGGGCTGCAGGCGTTCATGGAAATAAAAACTAGCTCACAGAGGCTTTAAGGCCCATTCTCTGTCCATGCCTCTCTCCACACCCCGTGATATAAGGCAAGACTCAAGCCTACTAACCAAATGCCTCAAATTCATGAAGCTGTCAGTGGGGCACATGGCTGCAGTCTTCACACATCCAAGAGAAAATGTGCAGTCCTCCTGAATATTGCTATTTATATTTCAGTTTGCATATTGTATTTTACTAGAAAAAAGATCCCATCAAGCATACCTTCATATACATTCAGTAAGCAATAAATGCATAATAAAATTGTTATACAGTATTATGGCTGAAATACAGAGTTTTCCTGGTCTAAAGGAGATGCATGAGGGTGGCCTACCTCTGCGGGCTCATGGTTGGGTCCAGCACAGCCAGTCTCCAAAGGACAACCATCTCATCACACATGCTGGCACAAGCGTGCGCTGCCACCTCGGACTGACCATTGCTGCGTCCCGTGTGCCCACTGGCGCTGCTGTGCGAGGCTGAGGTGCGCACGCTGTACCACCAGCCAATGATCTGTGGGACGGACGCGATTGTTAGCCACATCCACAGTGTAGAGGCCCTACACCCCTCACAATGCTATTCGTCTGCTTATCTGCTCAAACAGGCAAGTAAAACTGATTAAGTGAAATGGAACCTAAGAAAAGGACAAGGATGATATGCATGATTCTCACAAGCTGTATTAATGTGACATCAGAATATAACCAACGTTATAACAGATTTTTTTTTTTTAACTTCAGTGACTAAAACACAATGTATTATTTCAGAAAGGTTACACAGACAAAAAAATATTTTATTCCAATTTCATAGTTTCAAGATGCAGAATAAAGCTCAATTGACCAATATAGCCAAAAAACTAAGCAGACCAAAAAAAATAAAAAGAAATTTGCTGAATTTTTCCACATTTACCCACATGACTGCATTACATTAATAGCACAATGCATCACAGGTAGTTTTTTATGCATTTTTAATCACATTTCAATTTTCATTACTGATATACGAAGGTTATTTTAAAGCCCAAATTTTCAAATGATTTTGTGGAACACACACATGGAACAGTTAAGAAGATATTATAATAAACTGATTTCTCTGAAAAATAAGAATATTAAAGTATCTTTAATTTCATGCATAACGGTAATGAGAAGTCCATTGCAGAGGGTGTGATTTTATGTTCACTTGATGGAACAGGCCATTAGGATAAATAGAACATAACTAATTCACGTTAGTAATAGTGATGGCCAAATGAAGCTTTATGACCCATTTGCTGTATTTTCTGACCCAGAAAGATGGTGATTTATGTTCAAAAAATGACTCAAAGCATGAGCCAGAGCAAACCAAGAGCACCATCTGGTGAGGGGAAAAAATCTAACGAATGCTTCATGAAGCTTCATTTGGCCATCACTACTGTGTAACAGTGCCTGGATAAATGTCTCCACCCATGCCCAAACTCCATTGCTCTTCTGTCTGCTTCTCCTCCTTCCTTTTCTGCACCACTGTAATGCGTAAAGTGTAGCAGTTACACCAGTAAGTGCAGAAGCAGGAGACTTCTCTGACCCTGACGCGGCCTGCATCCTTGGCAGTGAGCTTTGAACAGAGGGGAAAAATTGTAAAAAAAAAATAAATAAATAAAATAATAATAACAACAAAAAAATCTACCAAACATTTATCTTAAACATTTAACATGTTCATTAAAAAAGCCCTAGAACAAGTCCTCTGATTAACTGCCAGACAATTCTCTTACTGCCATTAATCATCTCCCTATTCACATAGTTAATATCAAATAATTACATAGTTAATAAACTTATTATATTACGTCTAAAAATTAATTGCTAGAAGTAAATAAAATATTAATTAAAAGGACATTACAACATCTCATTACCACAATTTAGCTTCTCATTACTGATATGAGCCTTTAAATTACATGGTGATGAAAATAATGAGTAACTGTTTTGAGATGCTCTTAGCCAAGTTGGAAAATAACTTGAAATGCTAAAACGCTACACCTCTACCCCTGCTACATGTTGAAGTCTTAAACTGTGTTTCCATCACAAAAAATGATGTTTGATTTTCAATGATTTTTCTTAAAAGATTAATCACCCCATATTGGTAATGATAACATAGAAACTAACAGGAGGAAGATTCAATGTCCTTTACAAAGGTTTCAGAAACACAGGAGGGCAACTGACCTTGCGTCTATTATGGATCTTCGGGCCCAAGTGATTCATCATGGAACTGCTTGTTAATTTTAAGGTACAGTGTAGTTTTTAAAACGGGCAGATGAAGTTGCATTGTGACGATGAGGAAAATTTAGTGTTATCAATATTTTTTTGTTAATACCAAAAATATTCCTATCCAGCATAAATATGCATATTTTTACACGACCTTGCATAACTTTCTTTTACATATACGGGGGAATTAAAAAGAGCAACAGAATAATGGATTGGGATGCATTTCAGTAATGAGAATTCACCAGGATATATGGTTTAATAATGAAGATTATGAAAAATGATTTTAAACATTTATCCCCACAGTACCATTCACTCTTCGTAGAAATTGTTGTTGTTATTATTGTTGTTTGTGTGTACATAATTTACCATTTTCTCAAAAGAGAAAACTAACTTTTTGTTAAATGTAACAGAATCATTTGACAGCATAGCAGCATAGGCTACACATTTTATCAGTTTAATTGTAGGATAAAGGGTATCACGGCATTGTAAGAGCAGCATCCAGGAGGTAATCCCAAGTAAAACTTTAATGTTGCCTATAAAGTTGAAGCCTCCCTAACCTTCTTCTTAGATGATAAACACTAATGTAAATATTCTCTAAATCAGGGCATAAAACTCTCACCCTGCATCTAGCCTTGGTAAAATGACATGCTGATTGATATATTCCTGCTTTTCTGCCATCAGAATGGATAAAAAACAACCGCAGCTATTTATTTAATATTTAGTATATTACATTGCCGAGCAGCAGTAATATACTAAACATTAGGCTGTGTGTTTACTCTTGTAATTTTTCCATTATCACACTAAATAATAATCATCCTCCCTTTCTCAGCTCTAGTACAATATGATACTTGCTCAATGTACAAATTGCATACCTAAGCCATTATACTCTCTGGAGATGATGTCTAGTCTGAATCATTTGACTATTATAGATTTCTACTGAAGACAAACACTCCCAACAACATCCTATACAATGTGCAAGTACAAAGAATTTAATTCAGCCAACTGATGTATGGGACACTGCACTGAACTGGAGCCAATTCTGTACCCATTATATGTAGAGATGTGCATGCAATATAGCTTTATAATATTTGTTTCTATCAAAGTTTCCTCCTAATATCCTTACTGTAAATTTAACATATAAAATGTAAAATATTAATGAAAACTCCCTAGAACACTGAAACAGAGTATGTCACCAATCTTTTTGCACCATTGTGTGTAGGGCTGTGCATTGTTCAAAATTTTTCACCACCAGCACCAGAATTATACCTTGATTTCGATGCCAGTTCCTGAACAATATTTTTTTGAATACCAATATGTTTTAAAATCAGTTTCAACAAAAATTCTTTAAATGTTCAGCACTAATCTTTTATTTGAACACGTCGTTTTTTTTAGTTTTCAGTTAGTTATGGGGATCGACCAGGACCATAACAGAACTTTTATTAAAATTTTACAATGGCTCTTAAGTTTCACCGAAAGTCTGGAGTACGATTACGTTTGTTGGGGAGGCAGCATGTGTTTCATGGTCCTGCCTACTGCATTCATCGCCTACAGTACCACTCTTGCTCTGCCATTTCCACCCTGGCCGTTCTCCAAATGTGTGCGTCTCCATGTAATAACATGCATGAAGTGGAATCACATGCAACAAGTGTGGTTTTCTGATTGGCTGTAAGGTGGCTAATAACTCGATACAGCTATGAACTTGGTGGAAAACTCCACTCCATATGACGGCATCTCGCCTATTAATTATATGTAATAGGACACCTTGGTGGGCATTATGCTTTACTTCTGTGAGTGTGTGAACTGGTTGAAATGTGTGTGTCTCATAATTAAAGCGTGTGACTTGAGAGCCCTGATTAAAATCACTTTTGATTTTTTAGGCATTTTTTACACCAGCGACTACGAAAAACGACAATGCACACACAAACCAGTTTGCAAGTTTGTCTCTGAGCATATGTTTTTCCTCCAGCCTATATGACGTACTTGGGAAATGTAATGCCAGACAGCCAATCACCAGTGACTTTAGATCTTTACACTCGTGTGCTGCAGGCTTATTAGCTCACAGACACTGAGATTTACCGTTTCTCTACTGGAATTTGGCACCAAAAGAAATTTCATTTTTGTATTCTTGAAAGGATTGGGGCATTTTGGTCGGTACCATAAAAATATCAAAGTTTGGTCCCCAGCCCATATTTTCCATTTATGCTTTAAATACATTTTCCTTATAGTAAATCTATAATATACTAGTTAAAACACAATTTAGTCATATCTCCAGGTTTTCACTCAGGTCTGCTACTGTAATACATTTTCGTCCCTAAAAAATGTGGCATATTCCAAAAGTGGCATGTTCAACTGGAACTTGTAGCCAGTTATTTCTTTAAAATACACATTTTATTCAGGGGAACAAAAATAACTAGTTGATATGTTTTTCAAATGACATTTAAACAGTTGGTTGAGGTTTTGGCAACAGGACTGAGATATTTGCAACCATTCCCACCTTGAAAAAAATGAAACAAAGTTACCTGAGACTGACCAGTGTTGAAAATGATGGAAAAAATTAAACTTAGTGTTGAAGATTTATAACAGGTAAATGGCACCTATTTTGTGGAATCAACCATCATGGCTTAATGCAGCATCAAGATAAGCATTTAGAACATCAGGCGGACACTATGCAGCTGGAGCTCTGCTGAGGTCTGGGAGACCAGGCAGTGGGCCCAGCGAATGTGCTACCTGCTCGTACGTCAGGCACTGCTCTGTCAGGATCTCCAGCAGTGGGGCTGCATTGCTGTCCCTCCTCTTGAACATCTCCCTGACTATGGACAGAAGGTTCCAGATGCCCTCGGGCTCGCGTCCCCGCAGGGGCCTCAGGAGGCAGGCCCACTCGGCGGCAGCGGGCGGCTCCGTGGAGGAGAGGTACATGGAGTTCACATCACTGGGCATGGAAAAACAGTGATCAGGCATGGCCAAATGTGTATGAGGGCAGTACCGAGGTGAGGCCCACAAACAGTCATGAAGCCGACCTGAACACCACAGGGGACGGGCCGCAGAACTTGTGCAATGTCTTCTTGATGTTGTCACTGAGCGTGGACTCGTCCAGGTACCAGGTGCTCTGGTCTGAGGCAGATGGGCCCGCAGTGGGATCTGGGCACACCAGGGACTCAACAATCAAATACCAGGACAGACAGTGCCAGCATGCCACTGGTGTGGGTGGGTCTCTGGAGACACACCACACTACTGCATTTTTAAAGGGAGCAGGACACATACGAGTGCGGCTGCAATCGCAGTCAGCAGACTCACCTGGTGCTCCACACACTGTGTTGATGGCAGTGGACTGGGAAGACAGAAGCTCATCCAGGAGGCGCTGTGCAGTGGGCAAGATCTGAAATGGACCGATATCAGAGCTCCATTTCTCAGTGTTTCCAACCTCCAACGGGAGAGGTCCAGGTCTCAAACAGAGGGATACACGCACACGAGGGAGGAGGGACACATGCCAGCCCCCAGCGCAAGTCAGGCCCCCTTCATGGAGTGCATTGTGGCACTGTACACTGTGACCTCTGCACGGCAAGTAACTCTACACGAACGGGGCCTCACAAGTGACCGTGCAGCACAACAGTGGCACAAAGACACCAGTGTGCCATGGGGACAAAGCGCCAACACAAAGTGAGGCCAGTCGCCAAGGGCACAGGCAGAGTCTGGATAAGCATCTCAGTGAGCCCTGAAATCATGTTTGAGAGCTCTGCCTGCTCACAGGCAGGCACCCAAAGGCAGAAATGCGTGTCTGTGTATCGCCGCGACATTCTTACCTGCTGGGGAAGCTCGCTGATGAGGTACTGGGCAAACTTCTGCAGCTGGTCTCTCTGCAGCCGAGACAGAGACTCGGAGACGGGGGCTCGCAGACACACTGCTGATGCCTAGGAGAGTGGGGTGGGGGGGACCAGCAGTCAGACAGTGTGACCCTGCCCTCCCCCAACAAGCCAGAAGCCGTGTCAGCACAGCAAGATACCCCATCCCTACACACACTCATATCAGGGGCACATGACAGTAGAGACTTAGTTCAACGACTAGGAGGCCAAAGCGAGCTGGCAACTCTGAGGACAAGGATGACTGCTCATTGTGCCTTTGGACAGGTATCTCTCTGCAGCTATTTCCTGTCAACACCTGTGGCTTTTGATAAAACAAATCATGCTGATAGCACAGATAATAATAATAAAATAATTCCACTGTGCACAGCCGGGTATTTTACTGAACCCATTCCTTAACCAGTCCAATTATTAGGCATCTTAGGCAGGCTCCCTAGCGCCCCCACCACCTGAGTCACAGCCTCTGTATAAGGACACAGGCTACTGCCCATAAGGGGGGAATTTTTACTGGGGTGCACAGCTGCAAAAATCAACAGACAAGCCCCGTGAAATCAAATGACACTGTGTTCACACAAGCAGGCTGGCTAAAGGGCATGAGTATTTTGCCATCTGCAGCCATGCCAGTTTCATGCCAGTAAAATGCGGCATGCAGACCTGCAGCGCGATCACTGGCACCTGAAGCCCCATGATGACGTACTATAGACACCAAAGCGCAGATGGAGATGGGGGCAGGGCCTCTGTCTAGGGGCCAAGAGTGTCGAATTACTGCTGCTAATCCAGTGGGATTCCTGCTGTATCTAACAAGGCTCATGTAGGCCCACAGGGATGCGTGTTAGGAACGTGTACTAGGCAGCAGAAGGACATCTGGGGCTCTTTAAAACAAAGAGCTGACTGAGTGAGACAGAGCCTGCTCAAGAGGCTAAACAACAATGCTCTGCAGCCCACTATCCAGCATCGGCAGGACAGGGCCGACTGAACTTTTCTTCTTCCTTCAGCTGCTCCGTTAGTGGTCGCTACAGTGGATCACTGGTTTCCATTTCTTCCTGTACTCTGCATTTTCCTCTTACACACACACCACCTGCATGTCCTCTCCCACCACATCCATAAACCTTCTATTAGGCCTTCCTCTTTTCCTCTATCCTCAGCATCAACATTTCTCTTCTTAACCTAGTTTCCACTACTCTGTACCATAACTTCATGTTCAACTTTAACTTTATCCCTCTATATCACCCTTATTCTTAAAAATTGGTACACCTCAGGCATTCTCTCTTTCATAGATTGTGTTAATCGCCACTGCCACCTCCATGCTTCCACGGGTATGTTATCTGGACCAAGACCCTTTCCATTCTTCATCCTCGTCATAGTTGTCCTTACTCCCTCCTTGCTAACCCTCTGCACTTTTGATTTACTCCACCTCATTTAACCTTCTTTCTCTCTCATTCTCTTCATTCATCAACCCCCCAAATTACTCAGTACTCCCTCTATTTGCTTGACATAGAAGCATACTCACAAGTATGCAGAGTATCACTATCCTTTATCACCCTAACTTAGTGCACATCTTTCCCAGCTCAGTTCCTCTGCCTAGCCAATCGGTACCGGTCCTTTTCTCCCTCCTTAGTGTCCGGCTTCTCACACAACTCACCACACACCTTATCATTAGCTTTTGCCACCTCTCTCTTCACCTTATGTCTCATCGCCTTGTATTCCTGTCTATTTTCTTCATCTCTCTCACATCTTCACCAACCTGTTCTGTATATTTTCTTGTACTACCTCATTCTACCACCAAGTGTCTGTGTCCTTCTTCCTCTGTCCAGATGTCACACTAGGGCTGGGTGATATCATATCGATATTATATCATGCATGTGCCATAACCACCAGGGCTTCAGATGATAGACGAAGTATTTGGCCATGCGCCAGCTTTTCTGTGCTATATGGACATTTATTTACGCCCACAATTTAGCAGTTTAGTAGTATGGCTAAAATATTAATGAGGCTTTGTATGACATCCAAAAGTCTTTATTAGTATAAATACGGCATATCCTTATGTTTAATAAATGTGTCACGCTTTGAACTGCAAAAAGCACCACCACACCGCCAACGTCTTTTTACGTTGTTTATCCACAAGATCTCCTCCTTTAAGAGTTGCTGTGGCTGCTCTTCTTCACCGCATATTGTACTGAGGTATACCAAACCGTACTATAGCAAAACGGTATTATGTGGGGTGCTCCACTAATCGAATTTAAAAAACAAAGTTTATACAGATTACTAACTTTTGGGTATCACAAAACGCAGCTCATTAATATTTTAGCCATACTACTAATCCTCTTAAATTATTGGCGTAAATTAATGTCCGTATTTCACTGAAAAGCTGGCGTCTGGCGAAATGCTCCATCTGTCATCTGAAGCCTGGTGATTAATGCACACGTGATATAATATCGATATGATATCGTCCAACCCCATGTCACACAAAGCACCTTTCTGGCCACCTCCTTTACAATTTATGCAGTAGCTGCCCAGCTATCTGGTACGTCTTCACTGCAACCCAGTGCCCGTCTTAACTTCTCCCCAAATTTCACATTAGTCCTTCATCTTCAACCTCAGTCCTCCATCTTCACCCTCCACCAGTTGATCCTTTGCTCGGCCCTGACTCTCCTACTCTTCTTAATCTCCAAATTCATACTGCAGACCACCATCCTATGCTCCCTAGCTACGCTCTCCTCTGGCACTACTTTGCAGTTTCCAATAACCATCTTGCACAGGATATAATCAACCTGTGTGCATCTTCTGACACACAGATGTCACTCTATGCGGCCCCCTATTCTTATCATATGTATTCACCACAGCTATTTCACCAACAAGCTTACTGAAGTCCACTCGAGTCACCACTCACTCTCACTTGGGTAGATTCTCTACCACTTCACACAAAAGACTCACTCCAGAATGCACAAACAACATTGATCATTATGTCTTCAATTTACAGCTTCATACTCATCACTATGCCCCCCCCCCCAAAAAAAAACTTGACATATTTCTTCCTTCAGGATAACCCCTACCCCATTTCTCCTCTGAACCACACCATGATAAAACTATTTCAAACCACCTCCAATATATCTGACCTTTTTCCCCTTCTATCTATTCTCTTGCATACACAATATATCAACCTTCATCCTCATGGTCACAGCTCTTCCCCTTCAGCAGTCATACTGCCAGCATTCATCCTTCCTACTCTTCCACCGCTCCTCCTGCCTCCAGGCATACCTTCCCCCCTCTTCTTCTTCCAATCATTCGGTCAGCAGTAGCCCAATTTCCACCAGCACCCTGCTGATTAATGGCACTGGAGGCGGTCGTTGTTAACCCGGGCTTCAACTGATCTGGTATGGAAATCCATACTGTTGTCCGCTTATTGATTTGGCAAAAGTCTTACACCGTATGGCCTTCCTGACATAGCCCTGCTTATGTGGGTTATCTGGGATTATGCTGGACCTTACTGCAAACAGCTGGGTGATGGCAAGATGGAGAAAGGATTCGTATCAGCAGTGCCCCTTGGGAACAGGGCCTATAGTGGGCCAGACCGGCATCATCAGAAGCCCCCCTTACCTCAGCAGTTAACTGAGCCAGCCTCACATGACATCAACACCCCAAACTCACGTTGTGGATTCTGAAGAGGCACAGCGCCACCACATGGGCACACCATTTGGCCCCGGCTCCACAAGTGCAACTGCAGGAAGTGATGCGGCAGCGGTCAAACATCACCGCTACGTTGTAGGCTCCCTTGGACTGGCCAGCTTGCGGGGACACCACTGTGGCACTAAGATGGAATCCTGGAGGCAGAAGGGAGGCAGGACAACATCTCAGAGGCCACAAGCCAGACACAGTGACACCCCACCCAAAAAGGGCGCCAAATGAGATTCACCAATCAAGAAAATGAGCAGGTTTAGCAGAGCAGAGAGCCACAGCAGTGGTGGTAAGACAAGGCTGGACCTTTCAAACAAAGCAGAAGCGAAAATGTTGCAGGGGAAGCACCTGCAAGGTTGGCATTTTTCTGTCAACACAAAAACAAAGCTTCCCACACATGACCTTTAAAGACCTTTAGAGATACTGTGCAGATTCATTCAGAAACCACACTTCTGCACATAACAACCACAAAATTAAAACAAAATATCAATAGGCTGAGATCTGCTAATGACAGACATTAAATGTTTCAGCAAAAATAAACTTTCAATGACAATAATAAAGTGAATCAGTGAGTCTAGGAGATTTAACCTACTATAGTTGAGTACTGAGCGAAGACAGAGTGCACTCCACACATAGGCCATAGAGCAATAAAACACAAATAAATGTTGTAAGGTTGAAAAATAAGCAAAACAACAAAGACCACTGGCTTCCTCTCTTTATCTTGTCCCCAATTAAGTTTCAATGTGTTTAGGTTGAAGCATGACACTTGGCTATTGCTGGTCCATAGTGAACAGACAAGAGGTGTGACGGGGGGCACCATGACTGTGGCAGCACAGGGGAGGCCTTCAAACACACCGGGTGCCCACTGACAGAGCTCCAGCAAGCCAGAAAATCAAAGACAGTTATAGTTATACTCTTACGCAGAGAGGATTGTTCCAATGATGGGGAAGGGGTGAGGTGAAGACTTACTTGGCCAGTGGCCCAGACCCTCATGGTGAACTGTACATAGGCACTGGCACAGGGTATAGGGGGACATCTATAAACTCCTGCACTGCAGAACCACAGTAGATAAACTTTAATATGATCAAACCACATCATTTTTTACCATTGACAGTCCCCACCTCCCCTCCCCTGTTTGTGCCCCTCAAAAAAATCCTCCAGAAGTTTCTGCATGGCCCTGATGCTGGGTGCAGTTTCCCTTTCCACCTCTCCACATCCAGCACACTCACTAGGAACCCTCTGCGCACCCTCTCCCACCTGCTGTATTCCCCCTAACCATAACACCACCTTCCAGAAGGTGGTCAGCCAGATACCTTTTAGACTATACCAGCAAGGTACTACCTTATGTAAACGGCAAAGCAGGATTCAGGTTATGGGGCACGGCATCACGCTACCTGCTCTGTACTGGGTTTCAGTCCACAGATCCCATGATGTTCCTACTTGCCATGGCTTGCCAAACATGCTGGAGTCACAGAATTACCAAGGCACAGCAGCCCTTCTGCACAAATCGGGCTGCGACCTCAAAACGGCTGCACTGTTAAGAATCAAGCATCCACAGCCACCCCCAGAAAAGATCAAAGCTTCCACATTCAACCAAAATATCAGCCCCAAGAAAAACAGGGTGTCATCCAATGAAATAGCAATACTCAGACCCACGCACCAGCACGGCAGGTAGGCCCGGGGTGGGGGGGGAATCATGTTATTGGGGGTGACTTAGTCTGCTCCCCATCCCCATTCAGTCTCTCTCTAAATAAACAGAGACATATGGAGACTTCAAGGCGACCAACTCTGTACCTGTTGCCTGCACTGAACAGACAGACCATGGTGAAGTCACTGCAGAGCCAGCAGACAGAGACACACTCACCACCCCAGAGCCCCCTGGCCATGCCTCAGCAGCATGCTGTAGGGCACCCGACGCCCTCTTTCCAGGCCAGTTGGCACTAATTAAGGTTAAGCAGCTCAGAAAATCGAAGTGTGGTTCTGTCACAGAATTCTACCTTTGCAGTAAGTCAGTTTGTGAAATCTCTTCTCTGCTAGATATTCCATCGTCAAGTTTAAATAGTATTTAGGGATGAGCCGATCCACGTTTTTTCAGTTCCAATCCGATTCCAATAGATAACTGCCGATACCGATACAGATTCCAATAGAAGGACTCTTTTTTACTTTAATATTTTAATATACTGAATATACACTACTGGTCAAAAGTTGTAGAACGCCCCAATATTCCCAGTTTTTATTGAAATTCAAGCAGTTCAATGTCTCATTGTACTCTGAAATGAAAGCATAGAACAAATAAATTAAGTTAAAAGAGAAGTCGTGGATAAACCATCTCTGGCAGATATAACAGCTGAATATGCTTGCGGCATTCTTTCGACAATGGAAATCAAATATTCTTTAGAAAGTCCTTCCTGACCGTGCTGCAGAAGTTCCCATAAATGTGTGGCACTTGTAGATTGCTTTGCATTCACTCTTCTGTCCAGTTCATCCCAAACCACCACGATGGTATTCATGTCTGTACACTGTGCTACCCGTTCCATGTTTTCAAGCTTATCATCTGGTTCTTTTTTCCTTAGGTAATTCTGGCAAAGATTGGGCTTATGTTTCAGGTCATTATCTTGCTGTAGGATGAACCCCTGTTCAACTAGGCGCATACCAGAGGGTACTGCATGGCGCTGCAGAATGCTATGTTAGCCGTTTTGGTTTAGGGTACCTCTCACACTGCACAAGTCACCAACCCTGGATCCAGCAAAACAGCCCCAGACCAACATGCTTCCTCCTCCATGTTTGACAGTTGATGCCACTCCCTGAGGAACCATCCTTTCACTTACTCGAGAGCGTACATGAATGGAAGATCTCAAATTTTGATTCATCAGTCCATATCACCTTCTTCCAGTCGTCCGTAGTCCATTGGCAGTGTTTCATGGCCCAGACAAGTCTCTTTCTTATTCTGTTGTCTTAGCAACGTGACCTGTCAAATCTGCAACTCAAAGTCACCTCTTTAAAGTTGAAAGACTTGCTTACCGTGACTACTATTAAGCTGTGGTCCTGTGAGCCACTTATCATGCAACCTGTTGACTCTCAGAAACTGGTCTCATGATGCTGTTGTGGCTTTGGGTCTGCCTCTCAGAGTTTCCCCCAGTTTCTGAATGCCATTTGATGGTTAAGGAGACCCACTGACTCCTTGACTTTCTGCACAATTTCTCTGTAGGACTGTCCAAAACATTTGAGTATTATGATAGTCTGCCTCTCTTCCTTTTTTCTCACTATTTTTATGGCAACACACTACTTTCTGCGGTATAATGCTGTTCAAATAATGCTCAGTGTTTCCCCTACTATTATGCCCCCCCCCAACAGTACCTGCCCCACCTTGAAGGTCAATTTAATTTTATTTAAATTTATTTTCTATACAGCACCAGATCACAACAGAAGTCATTTAAGGTTACCTATAGGACAGGTCTATACATTGTCCTTTTATTAAACAAACTAAATAGCCTTATATGTTATCTTACTTACACAACAGCTTGTCATTTTAGTCTCTACATGGTCGCGCGTTCACAATTCCCCTCAGCTCTCTCCGTCCCGATGCATGCGCACAGACAGAGTCAGAAAATATGCCGCGTCAGCCACCTGAGAAGCAGGGGAACAAAAACTTTTCACAGTGGGATTTTCTGCTTTAAACTATCACTATGTTAAGCTATCAGCTATCACTTTTAAAGATTAAAAGTTAATGTATTTGCAGGTCAAGACAAACATCCGCAGTAGGACTTTGTCAGCTGACGTCACACTCGCTATAACCGCTGTGTATTAGGGATCGAATCGCCACTGCTGTTATTAAAAGAAACACATGACTGTCTGCCCCCAACCCCCCACAAAGCTGTAAACACTGATGCTCACGCGGGTATGGTACCACAGTGTTCCAACGCTACTTGTATGCAGACAGAGGGGGTTGTAAGTAATCAGGGCTAGTTGGGACACCTGTAGGGATTGGCTTGATCAACCTCCATTACTGCAGAACAGCTTTAAGTTGTTAATCCATTTCTTGTTCCCTGAAAAAGAAATTTTTGTATAATTCTGAAAAGTAGAGTGGTACCTCGGATGTTGAACTCACTAGAACATGGATTTCTTGAAAGTCGAACAAACCAGCATGACCTAAGTGTGCCGTTACGGAGGAGTTCCAGTTTATGCAGCCGAGAGAAAGGACACAATGCATCTAACCGTAATGCACTGCATCAGGATCAGAATGCGTTGCTTTAAGCCAGTGCTGTAAGTAAGTCGGACGCACCCAATGACCTGACTGGGGAAACAAACTGAAAGGTGAACTTAATACAGAGGACTAACGACAACAACCTGAAACAGCTGATCAGGGGTAATGTTGGGATCAGATCTTTATTTCTTTAGAAGCCATTAAGAAAAAAATACTTGTTTTATCCAGTTTGTTTTGTGTTAAATGTTTAAAAAACACACACACACGCGCGCGCGCACGCACACACACACACACACACACACACACACACACACACACACACACGTAATTTTGGGAGGCCGGGAACCTATTAATTGGTTTTCCGTTATTGCTTATGGGAATAATTAGATCAGAACTCGAACCTTTTATGATTCAATCTGGAGTCCGGAATGGATGAAGTTTGAGAACCGAGGCACCACTGTATATTATTTCCCAATTCTGGGTAACCTTTTATTTTTACCTCTGGCAGTTAACCACTTACCTTTGTACCATTTTAAGCTATTCATTGGACTTGAACTGTGTGAATTTCAATAAAAAACTGAAAGGTACTAAAACGTTTGACTAGTATTGTATATCATATATAAATATTTATGCTTCATATGTATATTTTTCAAAGTAGTAAAGCCAAATGAAAAACATGTATGCCAACAAAACTTTAGTTAGGTTACTAACAACATAAATAACATACAAATGAGGTGGAACACTACATCTTAAGCATATTTCAGGCATTTCCAGTTCAATGTTAGTATCTTTCAAGAGAGTAAGTGGCGAATGTTTAAAATGCTCCATAATTTTTCTCCCGCTGGCAACAGTGTCACTTACACTTCATTGCGGTTGCAGCCTCTCGTGCATCACAAGATGTAGCAGACGTGTAAAACAGCCCAAGCTAGCAACCCCCAAATCATACATTGCCGTTTTCATATTACTGGCGAAAGGAAGTCACTGAACTCACACCCACTGAGTGGCAAAACAACTGAGCGGCAGAGTTAGCATTCAGCTTCAATGGCACAAAAAGAAACGAGTATGCCATCTAAAATGGGAAAGAGCTGTTGTGTGACTGATTGTACAAATCAATTTAACAAGAAATAAAAACTCACTTTGTTGAAGAAACTGCCAAGAACTAAATAAGTATCGGACATGAATCGGTCACATATGGCCAATACCTGATCTATCCAACAGGCACGGATCGGAGCGGATATTAATCTGTATATCAGATCGATGCATCAGTAGCAGTATTATTACAAAGTAGAAGCACTTAAGAGCAGCACAGGCTCAGCATAACAGAGCAGACCACATAAAGTAACAGAGCGGAGCTGAGACTCGTCGTTCGCAAGAGTCACCGATGTGCTGTTGACTTAATAACTGCAAACTTCTACACTTCCTCTGGCATTAGCCGCAACACAAAAACTGGGTGCCTGGAGCTTCATGAAATGAGCTTCCATGGCTAAGCAGCTGCATGAAAGCTTCACATTACCAACCGCAATGCAATGTGATGGACGGAGTGGTGTAAAGCATGCCATCACTAGAACCTGGAGCAGTCGAAACATGTTCAGTTGAGTGATGAATTCACTGTCTAGCAACATGATGAACAAGTCTGTGTTTGGCAGGCCAGGAAGTCATTACCTACAGTATCTGAATGCATTGTGCCAGCTGTAAAGTTTGGTGGAGGTCGAGTAATGGTATGTGGTTGTTTTACAGGGATTTAGCTATGTGTTTTAGATCCAGTAAAGGAACTTTCAATGCTTCAGTATACTAAAAATTTTTGGAAAATTCTATGCTTCCAAAATTGTGGGAACAGTTTGGGGAAGACCCTTTTCTGTTATATCATGACTGTGCCCCAAGGTCCCAACCTCAACCCCATCGAATGCCTTTGAGAAGAACTAGAATGGAGCCTTCACATTCAAATTCAGTACCAGACCTTACAAATGTTCTTTTGGATTAATGAGCAAAAATTCACATAGATATACGCCACTGTATGTGGTGAAGCTGGTAGTGGTGGTTGTTGTGGTGGCGAGAGGGCATGTTGACGCTCCGGTGTCTGCTGACTGCAGACATCCCCACCAACGTGAAGCAAACAGGAGCACTCCCAAGAATGAAGGGAGACCAGGAGGAGAACTCCATGATACAAGTGAGGTGTGCATTTGGACAAGGCACCTGAGCAACATGGATGTCACAAGGGTACGGGGATCGTGCCTTACCAATCTGCAGAGGGTCCTTCACAGCCCTCATTCTGTACAGCTGCTCCCCCCGCTGAAACTCGTCAGGACTGCCATTGGCTAGACAGGAATACAGCCTGCAGAGGCAGAGGAAGTCAGGAGCTGCTTCCCATGGGGATGTGACGAGCCATGTGATGCGTGGCCGTTTTGCACTCCGGTTGTTCACCTGATGTCCTCCTCATTCTCTGGGAAGCTCCAGTAGGCGATGCGAAGCTGCAGCTGCTCAGGGACAGGGGGGTACACCTTCTCTACCACCTCGAAGGGGATGTGGAAAGCCACCTGCTTGGCCGACAGCTCCACGAGGGGTATAACCTGGCCATCTGTGGCATACAGACGGGGAGACACACCAATTGCTAAACCTACATTCCATCATCCAGCACAACTTTCAGCAATGTAAAAAGACTGTTAAAAAGGATTATTTACACCCCGCATACATCCAAGGACAGGGGTCTCCAACTCCAGTCCTGGAGAGCTACTATCCAGTTGTTATTGTATCCTACTTGGCTTCTGATGAGCCACACCTGGCCCTGGTATTTACCTGAGAAAAGGTGTAGCTCATCAAAAGCCAGGTAGGCTTGATAGCGACTGGATAGTAGCTCTCCAGGACTGGAGTTGGTAACCCCTGTCCTAGGAGGTGCTGGGGAAGCAATTCACTCAAAAGCACAACAGCAGCCCTCCTGAACCCGTACTGCAAGCAAAATAGACTGAGTCTGGGGGCTGCTGTGCCAGGGATGGGACGAATTAAACACAGTATAACCTAAGACAGCACAATATCAGTTATAAGACATATAAATCACCACGGCCTCGAATGACAAGCATAAATTAGAACTGCAGCAATTAGTTGCCTGAAAATGTGTCAACACCATATTTTAAATCAACATCTTTTAAAAAAAATATTTTAATTAAATACATTTTTGATTTGTAAAATGGTTCAATCCATTATAACAAATGTTTAATATTTATGGGATTACTTTAAATTATCACAAAACAAAAAGGTAGTTTGTACACTGTGCAAAGTTTCAATGACATACCACAGTGGCACTAGTGCTATGCATGAGAGAAAACACAGGTTAGGGCTGGGCAATCTACCATAGCGGTATTACATCGCGCATGAACAATAATCACCAGGGCTTCAAATGACAGACAAAACATTTGACCAGACACCAGCTTTTCAGTACAATTCAGACATTTACTTCGCCAACTATTTAGTAATCAGTTTATCTAAAACCCTGCAATGACAGTCAAGTCATAATCATTTAAAATTAAATGACCAATTGGTAAAATAGCTGATAGATTAATTGATAGAAAAACAGTTGTTAGTGGCAGGCCTACAATCATCTAATCCAAAACCTTGATAGTTTGCCCAGGAAACCCCATTTCTGCACCCACCCCCTGTCCTCTTTCTGAAAAGAAAAACAGACAAGGTAGATAAACAAAGCAGGAGGCAACAACACATCTCCTTCCTTTGTTCCTTATACCCCATTCACAGGCAAATTGAAACCCACTTAGATCTCGCCATTTTACCATTATGGAGTCACGTGGGAGCAAAACAGTAAAGACTACCCATTAATCTGTTCCCTGGCGAACTAGTAACATTAATGGCAACTTTCTGCCATGGGTCCAGTGTTGGTAAACGCAAAATTGTAACAGTTTTACGTCTTCAAGAAGGCCAAGGGTGGGGACTTCTCCCCCTTTACATGAGACCCATCACAAAAAACTTAATTAAAATTTATCCCATGTTGTTTTTACTGAATACATTAACGGGTTTCATATGTGAAAAGGGGCCACACACCGAAAAAGACTCACTTCCCACAATAAACCCGCTAAATTCAACTGTGGCCCACCAGTTTGTCTTTCTACAGCTACCGTAGGACACCTCTGCAAATCCTTCAAGCTCACAGCTGTATCAACATACTGCCTGTCCATCCATTTTGTACAAATTCGTTTAAAGCAAAACTGCCCGATTCACAGGTTTGGTAGTGAAAAGAAATCAGCTTCATTCCGACATGTTCTGTTGGTCTCCAAGATGACAGTTCACACAGTGCTGGTTTATGGAAAATCCATTTAATGCAAAAATTCCTTAATAGATTATATAAATAAGCAGCAGAGCGAGGTGACAAGGGGGGCAAATTTATCGAACTCTGTGCAAATTTCACTTGTGAACGAAAACAGAAACTCGAAAAGTCGAATAATTTGAGAAAAATACCAAATTGAGATTTTGCGATTCTCAAGAACTTTTTACCCTTAGTAAAGTAATAGTGATCCCTGACAATGCCCAAGTATACAAGGGTTACCTTAGCATAGTTGTTTATGTTTGATTGTTCTATCACAAAATTTATGACTGTTACATTAAATTAATACTAATAAAAATAAACCAATTCCAGTAAAAAAAAAAAAAAAAAAAAAACAATAGGGAGTCTGCAGCTAACGCTGCTCGGACCCCTAATAATAGAATCTGTAAACAACCTCTGACACTACAATAGGTAGGTAATTCACTTGTAGCTTAGCAGTGGAATCAGTATTTTTTTTCGCACCATGAATGTAACATTTTCCTTGAGTTTCATGTGTTTGTTGTTTGTGTAAATATACGCAGTCAACTTGAGCCACTTCTGATTCGGTGAGCCTAACTGGCAAACGAGGGGCACAGCACTTCTGATTCGTGAGCAAGACTGTTACACAAGGAGAATAAAATGAATTTACAAAACTATTCCCTGGACAATTCCAAATCCTGGGTCAGATGTGCTGTACAATGCATATCGTAAATCGCAGTCTTCGCGACTTGCTAATTGCATTGTTTGTAATCGCGATTTCAATTTGACCAAAAGTACGGTACTTGGTGTCCTTAAATGATGGGCGAAACATTTGTGCAGACACCAGTATTTTGGTATTATATGGACATCTAATAAAACTCAATTTAATAAGCAGATTAGTAAAATGTATGAAATATTAATAATTTGTATAAATTTGGTACATACATATGTTTAACAAATGTGCCAGACTTTAAATGGCAAAAAGTACCACAACACTGCCATCTTTTTTTTTTTACCTTATTTATTCATATCATCTCCTCGTTCAAAAGATGTTACGGCTGCTGAGCTGACCCTTTCTTTAACTGCCACTTCCATTATATACCAAAATGACAGTATGTGGCGTGAACCACTAACTGAGTTTAATAAAGATAACGATATGTGAAATTTATAAAAATAACTTACGGATCTGCTTACTAAGCTGTGGGTTAACTAAACTGTATAGTATCAAAAAGCCAGCATCTGGACAAATACTTCGCCTATCATCTAAAACCCTAGTTAATATTGGGCATGAACCAAATAAGCTTGAGGAAATTGAGATTTGCAGTCCTACCTTTCATTAATATTTTAGGCATGGTACTAATCTGCTTGCCAAATTGTGGGCATAAGTGAACATCCATGTAGTATAAGGCTGGACCATTTATCGATTTCAAATTGAAATTACGATCTGAAGCAACGCGATTAGCGAATTGCAAATATTGCGATTTACGACTTACATTATACAGCACGTCAGACCCAGTGTTTAAAATTGTTGTAAGAACAGTTTTCCAAACCTGTACCATGCTCCCTATGTGACAGTCACTCTCTCCAGTCACACGTGAAACCTGAAGAAAATGTTGCATTCGTGGGGCGAAAAAAATACTATTTCCGCTACTGAGCTATAAGTGAATTGCCTTCCTATTTCATGGTCCGAGATTGTTTCAGAAAGGTCCTATCATCAATAGAACCGGGGACCTCCTTTTAAACACCAGCTGCGATATACTTCAGTGTATCACACCTTTTGTCTTTGTTAATGGGAAATTACATTATCATATTACCCATCAAAACAATGAGAGGGTCGGTAATCCTCACAGCAGCAGAGTCTGTGACCTCCAGAAATGCCGTAAAAACAATAATACAGTCGTGTTTGTCATATGTTTTTGTGCTCATTGATTTAAGCATTGATTTCCATAGATTAATCTTGTGAAATTAATCTTAATATCACCACAGTAATAAAACGAAAGCCTCACTTTAACACAAATAAACAGATCACATGGTCTTATTATTTAAAGATATATAAAAGAAACTGCATATAATAAATACGCATATAATATTTTCTCCTTCGTTTTATATTTGTCAGAGCAACAAGGCAAAGTAATATGCTGCTTCAGTCGAATCTTTGGTCACCTGCCTGGAGTGAGGCTTTCTGTTTGAGACGAGTCTGCACATACATTTACGTGTAAGAGTTTTATTACCATGTAAATAATATGTAGGATTTGCAAACTGCCCTAACGTTTTTGATACAGCTAAGTCTAAGTTCTTAATGGGATATTTCAGATTTCTTGCGTGAGAGTCTGAAAGCTTGTTACCCAAACCCGTGAGAGTTTGCAACCCTGAACACATACGTTTTTTGTTTCCCCTGAATTGATTTGTATAAAAAAATAACCTTATACAGTTGTCAAAAAGCGGAAACGTAGACCAACAGGACACCAATAAACGTTTGAAAATTTTCCAGCTTTACAGTTTCAGGACAGAACCACACTTATGTGCATTGCAGCTTTCTGAGTGTTAGATTCACTGCTGTTATTAACACTAAACACATTAGCACAAACAAAACGGCTGCATACACTAAAGTAGTGCTTGCTTTTTCACTGGTGTGGCGATTCTAGTGTTATTAAGGGGGTAATCAGCATTACGCTACCTAGCTATTGTTTTTCCTTTTGATGCATTTGTTCATTATTACATTATTTAACTTGACACACCACATCTTAAAATTCTCATCCTTGCATTAGAATATAGACTAGTTAATATTTTCATGGTATCTCATGTGGTAATGCTGCATCATAGGTTTTAAATTTACTACATACTGAATATATACTGTAACTGAAGCTTCACAATAAAAATTACATCGCTAATCAAATTGTAATCGCAATGTCTGATGAAAAATCGCGATTACATATTTTCCCCAAATGGTTCAGTTCTAGCCCTAGCTCTGACGACATTAGGAAAACTGGGCATCGCTGCAAATGTAGTTTACATTTGCCTGTTCACCCAGAGCATAGAGAAACATACATTTCATCCAAAAGACATTACACACAGTGCAAAATGTAAACAAATAAGAAAAATCATCATGGTGGTCCATGAAAACTCATTCCCTCCTAATCTTTACATTTGTGGTCACCAGCAAAAACACCATTAACTATAGGCTATTTATACAAGTGGATTCATGCATGTTAATGTCTGATGCATAATTCACATTTAGTGTATCTAGCGATAACTACAGATGTTTTCAGTTCACCAGGAGAGGTGACAAGACGTACTATTTGAAATAGAAAATTAAATACATAGTCTTTGTTTTGAATGAATAAATGGAAATTCAATAAATCACAGTTCACATTTTTATATTTACTGTTTTCCCCATCAAAGTATGGGTTAATGGTATGAATATTTGGCATGCATTGGCATTTCACAGGTATACTTGCAATTCATGGATTTACTATAGGTGCTGTCTTTTCCCAATTTGTCCAAAACATTGCCTACACCTTCCTGAGTTTCTCTAAATATATATGTATTTTTTCCACCTTAAAGTTTTGTTTGAAAAATCTAGGATTTTGAGTAAAAAGTTGCGTATGCACATTTAAAGCATCTTTTTCTGCATACCCAATATCAATAAATGAAGCCCCAGGCTAATAAAAGGCCTATAGACCAGAGGGATGCTGGGATACTGGACATTGCTATCACCAGTCCAGACATTTCAGTCTGATGTCTTCTGGAAGACTCCAGTTAAGCAGCCTCTTTACCGCCAACAAGCGCATTCTGATTCAACACTGTCAGTTAAATAAATAAACCCAATCCCTTTAGAAGGTGAGACATTGAGTAATTCAGCTCATATAAACTATATTTTTCAGTGTCTTTATCAAGGTGACTTGAACTTATAGTGAAAAGGCCCAAGTAACACATAAAAAACAACCCAGAACTGTGGGCAAACAGCCACCCACCCCCACACTCCCAGCTAACAAAGGTCAGTGTGTATGCATACTAGGGCTGCACAATTAATTGTAAATTTTAAAAAAATGCAATCACTCCTAAATTACAACAGTTCTTCTGTCTTGTATTACATCAGCTGGATCAAAACAAGCACTCCTACTTTACCCTAGAGTGACTTAAGCATCACATAATTGTGCATGGGCACTTTTTCACCAAACCAGGTACCTTACTTTTGGTACTTCAATAAAGTAACATAAGTACAGTAATTTGAGGTGTTGGTTTTCCACTAGCGTAAAAACTGGTAACAGCACCGAATGACATTACAATGCAACAGAGTATTTTAAAAATCGCTGTAGTGTATTACAGAGCTAGACAAAGTGTGACATTAATACCAACATTGCATGTGATTCACATGCAGTTCTTACTTTGCCAGTCAGCTATAAAGATCAGGCTTTTTCTCACCTTCAATTTGGGAAGGACGTTACAGCGCAGTGAGTTTAGGTTTTACTAAAACATTTTAAATGTATTCCTTGTCGATTGGACAGTGGAAATAGCCTGCCACTAACACGCAATACAGACACTTGTAAACAGTTGTGAACCCAGAAATAAAGATAAATGAAGCAAAAAAAAAAGAAAAGCGATTTGGGTATAAAAAAATAAACACAAAAAGATCCAGATGGCATGGCAAGAAATTAAAAAGAATTCGGTTAAATATACTAACAGCTTGCATATAGTGTGCTGTCCTAGTAATGTGATTTTCTTAAAAATAAATATAGTGATGTGATTCTGTCGACAAAAAAATATTGGGGTATTTATAAAACAAAAAAGGAGTTCATAAATTTCTCACAAACGCGTCTTTGAGTGACTTAAATGGCAAAGATAAAAACTATTACAATTGTCTCAGAGAATGCATGCAGCACTCATGCAAAAGCAGGGGTAAAACTTTAAACAGATTTTAAAATATATATATGAAAAACATATGAGAATCTATAAGAGGAATAATAATAAAAAGTAAAAGAATTTCAGCAAAACTAACACCCTGCGCTATAATGTCTATCCAGAAATTAAAGTAAGAAAAAGCCTTATTATTACCTGACTAGCAGTGTAAGAATTGTTTGTCCATAACATGCAATGTTGGTATTAATACTGCACATTGCCAAGCTGTACAATTTACAAGCATTTTCAAATTCAGTACAAAATACCCCATCTCACGTTGATGCCATTCGGTGCTGGGGCCAGTCTCTAAACCAGTGGAAAACCAACACCTTGAAGTACCAAAAGTACGATACCTGGTGCAGTGGAAAAACATCCTTGGTTACCCTAATTCAATGGCCAATTGAGCTTTTCCTTTCTGTTGTCAGAAGTTGATACGCTGGACCGGGATCTTTCATAAGTTTGGCACAATCATGCTAGGTTGTTGATTTTTTTTTGCAGTTTAATGAGTGCAATAAATTAGGGCTGCAACAACGAATCGATTGAATCGATAAAAATCGATTACTAAAAGAGTTGGCGATGAATTTCATAATCG
>JABFDZ020000066.1:17315066-17326352 GCA_019775955.2 Pollimyrus isidori | reverse complement strand
AAGGCAGTTCTGAAGGCGAAAGGGGGTCAAACACCGTATTAGTATGGTGTTCCTAATAATCCTTTAGGTGAGTGTAATTTGTTACGAGGTTGAGAAGGATCTTTTACAATCCTCATGGCTCTGGATCTATATCTAACTGGATCTATGTAGATGACCGGCAGTGAAGGGAGAGCTGACCTGCAGCAGTGTTCCGCTGCACGGATCACTCTCTGAAGCACTTTTGGTCCAAAACACAGCTGTTGCTGTACCAAGGACGAGATGTTATGAGTGAGGATGCTCTCCACCGCGCCGGAGTAGAAAGTCATTAGTGCAGTAGGGGAGACCCCAGACTTCCTTAGCTCTCCAAGGTGGTACAGATGCTGCTTTGCCTTTTTTGCCTGAGCGCAGATAGGTATAGCCCACGTCAGGTCCTCAGAGATGTAGACGCCCAGGTACTTGATTTTGCTCACCCTCTCCACTGGAGCTCCGTTGATGACATGGGGCTTGTAATCGCGCTGCTGTCTCCTGAAATCTACCACCAACTCCTTGGTCTTACTGGTGTTCAGCTGGAGGCAGTTTTCCTGACACCATAGTGCCAGGTTCTCCACTTTGTCCATGTAGGCCTTCTCATTGTTGTCAGAGATGAAGCCCAGCACCACCATGTCATCAGCGAATTTTATAATGGAGTTGGAGCCATGAGTGGCCACACAGTCCAAAGTGTAAAGGGAGTGCAGCAGTAGGGAGAGTACACACCCTTGTGGAGCTCCTGTGTTGGTGGTGATGCTGCCCTCCCTCACCACTTGAGGAAGTGCTACACCCATGCCCACAACCGGATGTTGAGGGCCAGATCCCTCTGCTGTATGAACAGTGTGTAGGGTCTATTGTGTTGAATGCTGAGCTGTTGTTGATGAGCAGCAGTCTCACATAGTTGCCCAGTTTCTTGTCCACGTGGCTGAGAGTCATGTGCAGGACGTGGGAAATGGCATCCTCTGTCGATCTGTTGGAGCGGTAGGTGACCTGGAGTGGGTCTGTGGTGGTGGGGATAGAGGAGGAAATGATATTCTTCAGCAGCCTCTCAAACACCTTCATGATCACCAATGTCAGGGCAACAGGCTGATATTCATTTAGGCTTGAAGGCTTGTTGTTCTTGGGCTTGGGGATTATGGGAGATCTTTTGAAGCATGTAGGAACCACAGACTTTGCCAGGGACTCATTGAAGATGGAAGTGAACACCCCTGACAACTGGTCAACACAGCAGCGCAGCAGGTGCCTGGAGATACTGTCTGGACACACCGCTTTCCTGGTGTTCACCCTCCTCACATTGTGTTCTCCGATGCTGATAGCATCACCGCCCTCAGGCGTGAGGCTGTAGATAGCACTAGGCGCCTGGCTAACCTCAAAAGTTCTCAAGGGGTGCCAGATAGCTAGCTATATACCGGTATACACTACCGTTAAAAAGTTTGCAGTCCTTGCCTTTCAAAAAAGCAAGTTTTTTTTTTTTAAAATGGCATCAGAGTGATCAGAAATACTATGTAGATCGATGTTCTGTTGTAAATGACTATCATTGGTGGAAACAGCTGTTTTTAAATGGAATATCGACATAGGTGTACAGAGGCCCATTATCACCAACAATTAGTTCTGTGTTCCAGTGGAAAGCTGTGTTTGCTAATCCATTTTAAAAGGTTAATTGATCATTAAACACTTTTGCAATTATGGTAGCACAGATGAAAATTAAATTCTTGTGCTGATTTAAAGAAGCAATAAAACTGGCCTTGTTTGGACCTGAAACATCAGCAATTGTGGGTTCGATTATAGGCTCAAAATGCTCAGAAACAAAGAACTTTCATCTGAAATTTATCAGTATATGCTTAATCCTGCTCTGCCTTCATCCTCTCTCCCCTCCCCCCATCTCCACGTCCTGTCTCTGTGCTCAACTCGACTACCCGTTTCGATTTCCCTTTTGGCTTTTGGTGAACTTGGCTTATGTGACAATAAAGCCTTCTCCTGCATTACGGGGTCTGCCTCCTTTCTGGTATCTGGGCATCACAAGAAGTAACTCCAGGATGCTTACCTTCTAGGCAGAACTTCAAAGAAAAAGCCATATCTCACAATAATAGAAAAGAATGAAATGGGCAAATTAACACAGACAAAGGAATATTAGAAAAAAGTGCTATAGATAGACAAATTTAAGTTTGACATGTTCAGATCACAAAGAATAATGTTTGTCAAATGTAGATGAAATGAAAAGACGCTGGTGGAGGCAATGTGTTGGCCTGAGGCTGCTTTGGTGATGGTAAAGTGGGAGATTTGTATAATGTGAAAAGGATCTTGAAGAAGGAAGGCTATCACTCCACACTCTGCCATACCCTGTAAACGGCACTTTATTGGAGCGAATTTCATCCTACAACAGGATAATGACCCAGAAACAGCTCCAAGCTATGCAAGAATTATTTAGTGAAGAAGTATTCAGCTGGTATTCTGTGTATATTGGAGTGGCCAGCACAGTCACCAGATCGCAACTCTGTTGAGCTGTTATGGGAGCAGCTTAACTAAATGGTGCATAAGAAGTTCTCATCTGGCCAATACAACTTGTGGGAGATGCTTCAGGAAGCCCAGGGTGAAATCCTGTCAGAATACCTCAACAAACTGACATGTAGAATGCCCAAGGTCTGCAAGGGTGTAATTGTTGTAAAAAATGAGTTTGAAGAACACAAATATCATTTTAATTTCAAAATAATTATTTATAACTTGTTTCCTATTTATTTAGCAACATTTCTTATTCAGACTCATTTCATGTATGTTTCCATGCAAAACGAGAAAATTTCTAAGTGACTCCAAGCTTTTATATGATGGTGTATGTGTGTGAAAGCAAGATGGGATATGTAAAGGCAGTCATTGCAATGTACCTGTATTTCAAAATGTCATGTTTGTATATTTTTCTACCTGTTTAAAAGGGAGGATAAGTTGGTATTAACAACAATAAACAGAGGTGGAAATTTCAGGCCCAGAAACTAAAAATATAGTCCAAGATTTCACTTCAACCAAGCAGCTCAGTACACTCTGTCTGTGACTCTTATGCTCAAATGGTTGGTTGAAACAAAATCTTGGACTGGATTTTTACTTTCTGGACCTGAAATTTCCACCTTTGACAATGAAACATAAAATTATTGATGAGAATGTTCTGTAAAAAAAAAAAAAAACAGCTCCCAAGAATTTAGTATCTGCAGTGATTCAAGGCCTGTGAAGTTGCACAGAAAAACCATGTTACCAGAAATACAAGCTTTTTATTTCACACCACTGTCAAGCAGAAGTGGTGATTGCGTGTCACAAGTCGGCATGATCCAGTTCATAGCATAAGGTGTGGTTATTACAGGCAGCACGGTAGTACAGAGTGACAGCTGGCAACTCAGCATGTTACCTTTGTCCCCCCAGTAGTCCTCCTGAACACCCCCCCCACACACACACACACACACCCCGCAACAGAAGAAGGGGATCATGCTACAAGGGCCAGAATTCAGCTCAGAGAATAATTGACTTGCCTTTCTCCTCAACTATGGGATACCATGAGAGGTCCTGGCCGTCGTCCATCAGACTGTTTTAAATAAAGCATCAACATTTTGGGAGAAGAATTATTGTATAGTTTTTTTTTCTTCTCTCCCTTCCCACATACACATTTGCAATACTACAGGAAAATATTTATAAGACAGCAGAACTCTGGGGGCAGGCAGAATTTGGAAACATTCAGCTTACATAAAACCACACTCAAAAGGTTATGGTTACAGCCGCCAGTTGGGACATAACTCTTCATGCCCCCTATTTTCATTGTATGAGTACTATTTTTTTCTTCCCCAGCACCACAAACGGCAAATTTCAATGCAAACTGACAGAATTGACAGAAGTGTTTATACTACAATGCCACCTGTAGGATGGGTTAGGTAAATCATCGCTAAGGCAGTTTCACTTTGAAACCAAAAAAAAGTAAAGACCCTTGAATGCACAAATTGACTGCACTCTCCCAGCTATAAGAAAGTCAGGAACATCAGAATTGTAAAATGCCACAATATTGGGGATCCCCTTTGCTCTATTTATCATCTGAGTGGAGTGCTTTAGGTTTGTTTATTTGAGGGCTGTTGCCAAGTCAAATACATCAATTCACAATAATAAAAGGCAATAATAAAAGTTACTTTGAGTGGTGCTACATTTGTCCATGTATGCAAAAGGTCACAACTGGTACAGCTGATTTTCCACCAGACCAGCAGATGCCGCCTATTGGAAAGTAGTGATGCATACTACTCTAATGCAAGTCCACCAGATCCGAAATCTGTGTTGCATGTGGATACTCCGGATGATGAAATTTACATCAATTGCATGTGCGCAGACCGTGACAAAAAAGTGTTTGGTGGCAAGTCCGCAGATTGGAATGCTATAATCTCTGCACTCTACTCCAAAGGGCTGAAATTTTGCCTCACCAGCTCAGACCATAACTTAGGTGTCATCTTAGATACAACGTTCTCATTCACATTGCATGTGGATGCAGTATCAAAGGTATGCTTCCTACACCTATGCGACATTGCCGGACTGCAACAATTTTTTACTATTGGAGACATTGAAAGAAATTGATACATGCCTTTATTTACAGTAGGTTACTGTAATGCTCTGTTATCTGAGAGCACACACTGCATCCTAAACATCTTGCAGCGTATTTAAAATGCAGCAGCTTGAATTGTCATTGGGAGCAGACAGTTTGAACACATAACCCCTGCATTTAGTCCACTGATTTGGCTTCTTGTTATATTCAGGACTGACCTCAAAGTTCTCCTACTTACATATAAAACACTTAAAGGTCCCGCACAGGGATGGGCAATCTTATCCGCAAAGTGCTGTTGTGTATGCAGGTTTTTGGGGTAACCTGTAGGTCAACTGTTCAAACCCAGGTGTGAGCACTCTTCAGCTAATCATTCCTCTAATTAGTAAACAAAATAGGGAGCTGCAGCGAATACCCGCATACATGCCGGGCCTTTGCGGAAAAGATTTCCCATCACCGGTCTAGCACATGCCTTCCTGATGGAATTACTTAAAAGTTTACAAGCTGTGTCATCTACACAGATCACAGAATGCAGGTTTTCTTGTCATTCCACATATAAACAAAGTGACAGTGTGTGGTAAACCATTCTGCTATAGGGCTGCTGTATTGTGGAATGGTTTACCAGCCTACGTTTGGGATACCGAATCAGTCTCAGTCTTTAAATCTTGACCGAAGACGTATTACTTCAGTTTAGCTTACTCACAACCTTACACATAAACACTGCTGCTGTACATTTTTTGTGTACTATGCTTGTCCATTTATGTGTGAACGCATGTTCTAACCATCTGTGCTCTCTGCCTTCCCACATGTCCGGATGGTGCCCAGGGTAATTCAGTTCCCATGGAACAGTGACAATGTAGATGTGAACGACGAATTGTAACATCCTGAATGCAGACTTCCACTTCCATCTGCACCCTGCACCAGCCAGCGTAGAGAATTGACTCATTGATTGACTTTGGCCTAACGTGTTTAGAGTCTACACCTTGCTTTTAGCAAGGAAGTCCCCTCATTTCTGTCTTCAGGAATGTTAGTAAGCTCAGGAAGGTTGGGCAGCCAGCAGACCTTGGACTTCCAGGGTTTTTTTTCCCTCCTTACTTGAGAGTTTTTGGTTCCTTTCTGGTGTTCTTTATTTAATTTCTTTGCTGTTTTGTGTTACCCTCTCTTAATGATGCTGTAATGCATTATAACTCACGTAAGGGCCTTGGGGGTGACTCTTGTGAAAAGCAATATATAAAAATAAATTGAATTGAAGGTATGTACCAAACAGTGACAATAAAGTGGAACATACAATATATTGATCTAACATGTTTAAATAGGAGTAAAAGCAAAAGATGCTACAAATGTGTCAAGTTTCCAGGTACTAGGTGCAAAAGAAAAAGATTCGGTTTGGAAAAGGTTGGATCTGTATGAGCAGCTGGTCCTAAACATTCAGGCCCCCCCGTGGCCAAATACTGTAATTTCACCACAGCAATACAACAGAAGAATCAGCAGAGCGGCATGTCAGACATGGTATGTGGTCTGTCCATGTTTGAAAAGTTGCATGGAAACAGCCTTTCAACCCTA
This sequence comes from Pollimyrus isidori, assembly GCA_019775955.2. Classification (NCBI taxonomy): domain Eukaryota; kingdom Metazoa; phylum Chordata; class Actinopteri; order Osteoglossiformes; family Mormyridae; genus Pollimyrus; species Pollimyrus isidori. The sequence continues at coordinate 17,320,225 of JABFDZ020000066.1, read as the reverse complement.
TTCATCTTTGAGCATTTTTCTATCCTTTTAATTTTATGCTTATTAGACGGCATTTATCTTTGATTTTGCATCCATTTGGTAACTTCTTGAACTTCTCTGGTAGACAGCAATGCATGGTCTTATATTTTTTTTTATTACTTTATAACAGGGGTGGGCAGTCTTATCCGCAAAGGGTCGGTGTGTATGCAGGTTTTTGGGATAACCTTTAGGTGTGAGGATTTTCAGCCAATCTGTCCTCTAATTATTGACCTAATTATGGAGTTGCAGCGAAATCTGCACACACACCCCGGCCCTTTGTCCACCCCTGCTTTATAATATCTGAAAAAAAATTTTATGCAAAAGTGTTGATCCACTGGATACACTCAGACATAAGACAGTTTTAGAGTCTAATGCTGACGTTTTATTGCTATAATTTTTTCTACCTACATACACTATGATTGGTAAAGTGAATTTTGAGAACGAAACTTCTAATCGACATTTTAGCCTCAAACAACAAACCAATGCTGTAGGACGTCATTGTATTTACATCTAGGAGGTGTTCCAATTACACAATGGGCACGTTCTATTTCAATTGTTTTGGCAGAGCTCAATATTAAACATACAAAGTTGTCTGAATAAATATTATGAAAATATTGATTTTTACAATAGTAATTGTCTTCCAAATAAATATTATGCTGTGTTTTGTTATTTTGTTTTGTGTTTTCTTTTTCATGTGATTCAACAACAAAATGACAACACAAAGGTGGCCACTCCTTCAGTGCCTGTTTCACCTGACCTTGAATTTCCCTATCATAGCACCTCACCTGTATCTAATATGGCTTTGGCTTTGCTAGACATGACTGACTTGATCCAGTCCCGAAACCTGCTGGCACATGTGTAGGCACCAGAGACTGAAGGGTTGTCCAAGGAAATGACCCCTCTGAGGACCCAGCACCCACCTTTATCCTGGCATACCAGTGGGTCCCCACTGTTACTTTGGCAGCTGTCCACATGGAGATGTGCCGATAGCCTGCCTATGCAGGGCATGTTACTGGTGAAATGCTTACCATAGCGCTTTTTACACTTCCATGAGGGTAGCAGTGGCACACAGGCTTGGAGGAACATGCATGAGTATTCCTAGTCTGATGAGGAGAGAGGGAGACACAGAGAGACATAATACAAAGCACACAAACAGAAGCAGAGGGATGAAGAAGAAAACTGGATGCTGTCAGAACAACAACAATGTATTCCCTGGCCCCATTACCTCTTACCCAATCTAATCCCTGCTCCTCTCACAAACTCTAGCCCACTTATACTTTCTCCCCACCGCTACAAAAAACCCCAAATTGTGTCATGCTCCGTTCGTCCTGTCCTCTTGTCGACCACGCCCCCCCGTTAACCCCGTGTTCACCAGCTGATGTCTGTCATCAGTCTGATTGTATTTAGTCTGTGTTTCAGTTTGTTCCCCTAGTTCTGTCATAAACATTACCTCTGATCCAAAGTGTGTTCTCCCATAATAAAGTCCTTTGTTCGTATCCACAGTTCCCTTGCCTGCTTCTGGGTGCGATCCATAACAAATTGGTGTGACGTAATCAGGTTCAACATTTTTGGCTGTCCTTTCATGTGCCACTACTACGTATTTCAGTTTTGGTGCAAATTTGTCTCAAAAAGCACCAGATTATCACCCCTATGATGTGTCTGCAAAGTCTGAAAGAGCCTTTCCTTTCGAAACCACTAAGCAGTGTGACTTTCATTTAAGGATTTAAGGAGAGTTAAGGACTGTTTGATCAGTTTATATTTACACCCATACAATGTATAAAGTGTTTTTCAGTTGTCATGCTAACTAGGTAAGTGTCTGTGGTGGTGAGGTAAACCAGTCCTAAAATTGTGTTTCCCCATCCAGGGAATACAATAGGGATGGAGAAAGGATGCTAAAGCTGAATAACTTATATTAATCCTCTGTCATTTGAAAAGAGACAAAGGGGGGAATTACAAAGCAAAGTGCCTCATTCAGGCTATTACAGATTCATATGGGGTAAGAGTTCCTCAAAGTTAAATCCTTTATTGAAATGTTAACGAGTTTCAATTTAAGCTTGTGAATGACAGAACTGTAATCAGTGCATGCAGCAGAAAGAGCAAAGGAGAACTGTGGACCACTGCAGCTCCAGCCCTGTGGGCAACCCACCTGTGACATGCCAGCCCGTGATGACGAAGGATGCTGGCTATATGAGTCATCTGTGCCTGGCAGCCGAAGGCAGGCAGCGTTGGTGAGGGGGTTGAAGGACAAGCTGTTCCCCCCCAAGCCAGGCAACCTGATGAGGGAGATGTCATACTCCCAGCCATGGCTCTGGTATTTCTCATGCAGCACAATGTGTTCAGGGGTCAGGCTGCAAAGTTGTCCAGCTCCTCTGTGTAGTAGCCACCTAACGGCAGCATGTAATGGGAAGGGTCACCACCAAACAGAAATGGAGATTTCTGGTCCAGAGAGTACAAATCCAGACAAAGATTTTGTTTCAACCAATCAGTTGAGTACCTTTTATACTAAACTGGTTGGTTAAAACAAAATCTTGGTCTGGATTTCAACTCTCTGGACCTAAAATCTCCATATCTGCCCCCAAACCTGGCAGACATGACCTGGTTATGAAAACATGTTGATGCACAGCTGTAAACAATGAGCTGGTGGGAAAACAAGAGAAACAGAAAAAAAGAACTACAAAAGACAAAAGACAATCGGGCTGGAAAGTTTGAATAATTTATGCCACCAATTTATAGACATACAATAATAGCAACATATAATTTTGGCTCTGTGGTGCAGCCTGCCAATACAATACATACACCATGTCAGAACAAACAAAATGGAAGCGCTGAGATACTGCTGAAGAAAAAAATGATCAGTACCAGTTGAGGAAAAGCCAGAAAAACGATGGTGCCGCGGAAGTGAGCATGGTGTTAGAAAGCCAGGTGCAGTTCTGCATTCCACCCCTAGATGTCTCCCTCTCACCACTTGAAGCAATGGGCTGCAGCGAGGCCTCAACAGGAGTTGATAAATTGTAGTGCCGTATAGTGGATTTCCTTTGGTCTAGCATGGCCAGTCCCCTCTGTGAGGTACAGTGACACAGTCCGTTTTGATAATATTGCATAAGAATGCTGATAAACACAGCAAACATTTGAAAAACTATAGACAGAGTAATTATAGAAAAAGGCTAGAATACACTGTCACACATCTGGGTTAAATTGTGTTTGGCAACCTGAAGGATTTGTCCACTCCTATAATCCTCCTCCTGCACTGCTGCGTTTTAGGCCTCATGCCACAGGACTGTCCTGCCAGGCCAATATTCTGCACAGGCTCCATCAGAGAGTCACAGATGATGCCAGAATCCTCGTTATGCTGCCAATTATGCACCCCCTGCCTGTTGGCTGGACACTTGCCAAGGGAGAACACCTTTCCAGAGCACTGCACGTTGTCCAGGTGGACGGGGATACCCTGCTGAGACAGGGATGGGTGTGGGTGAAGGAGGGAGGTGCCATGAATTCCTGTCTATAACCCCCTGATACTCTCTTCCAATTGGAGGTGGCTAACTGCGGATATTTTTCACAGGTTTTAGCGGCATGCATGCTAATTTAGGAAGAGTGAACACTCACAAAAAACTCTTAATGTTCATGTTGTCAGCTAGTTGTTCCTTTTAACTGCTCTGGGCTGTGGGCTTCAACAAAGTGTTCACATGCCTGCAATTCCACCCAATGCCCGGGAGTGGTCGATGTAGATCAACAAACAGGAAGCAAATGTCTAATACTGTTGAAAATGTGAGAGCCATTCTGTCACAAAATACAATGCCTTCATTATAGAATCAGGGGCCAGGACAGAATCTGACCACATGGGCTCTGGAGTGTAATGCCCACTCTAAGGACACTCTGAATGCTCTGAGTGAAAGGTGGACGGCCAGTGGAAGCTTACTGAAATCCCAGCTGTCTGTAGACCACAGCGGCACTGATCTCATTCCAGTCATCATTGCAGACAGTCCCCCATTGGCCACTGAAGAACACCTCCACACAGTCCTCCTTACGGATCTCCCTGGCCACCGGGCAAACCAGAAGCACTGAAACCAGTGCACACCTAGCCACATGGCCAAGTCAGTTATTGTTGGGGCAGCATTACTGCTGTGGCTACAGTCACTCCAGCAGAATGCAGATCAGTCCCGGAGGGGGGTTCTGGTGTGTTTAAGCATACATGACGTAGTGGCAGCACGTACACGTAACCACCACAGATACACAGTACAGTTAACACCCAGAGGAAGAATGACACTGGGGTTTTATAGAGGTTAGCCATCTAAGATGTTTAATACATCTAATTCACCCACATTGGCACATGGCCAGAGGAGGAATGGCACTGGGGTTTTATAGAGGTTAGCTATCTAAGATGTTTTATATACCTAATTTACCCACATCACCTACACCAGCAGGGGCCCTTACACACCCCACCCGATCGCACGAACAGTCAGCTGTAGGCCTACTAGACATCCGTACATAAGTGTGCACACCCTTAAACTAATACTTTTGATGTAATTACAACATTCGGGCTTTTTGGGTACACACCTGCCATCAATTAAAGTGACTGATTAACCCCAAATACAGTTCAGCTGTCCCAAAAGGATTTTCCTGACATTTACTTGGTTGCACTCTGATACTGTTCCTCAAACCTTACCTAAACTAGTTAAATGCCCCTCCCTCTCTGCAGAAGCAGAGTGATTCATCACAGAGATCACAGCTGTGGCTTCAAATATATCCGGAGATCCTGCTCCACAGTCACGGAAAAATACATTGTAAAGGAAGAACCGTCAATTATTCAGCTGCTGTCTCACTTGTCTCTGCCTTGTGACTTGCACTGAGTGCCACATTTGACGCAGGCCCAATTGCTAAGATAGCAATGATGGTCTTGTATCCCAGGCCCAGCTGCATGCACACCACCTCCGAGTTGATGTCATCGCACAAGTCATCACAGATGGTGCCCCAGCTGCCTCTGTGGTATATTTCCACCTGCCCTTCAAACTCCTCCAGGTCATCCAGCCTCTGCGGGGCATGGTCGCCTGCATCGAAAAGGTCGCTATTACAGGACTGTCACAGAAAATTAGAATATTGTGATAAAGTTCTTTATTGTCCGTAATGCAATTAAAAAAACAAAA
>JABFDZ020000066.1:17285427-17313930 GCA_019775955.2 Pollimyrus isidori | reverse complement strand
TTTTGTTTTTTTAATTGCATTACGGACAATAAAGAACTTTATCACAATATTCTAATTTTCTGTGACAGTCCTGTATAATCAGTGCTTGAAGTGGGAAAAAATAAGTGCAGGAACTCAAATTTTCCGACATTTGATATTTGTGCAGTGAAAAAAAAAATCAAGTCTTTAGGATACAGAAGTTCCGGAACTGCGTTTCGCTGTGTTCCGGCCCACTTCAAGCACTGATTATAATACATTCCATGCTGCTCTTGCTGCTTGGAAAATCAAACATGTACACTGATGTCAGTGGACAACTTCAACTAAATGCCTCATGCATTCATTGCCCTGCGTTCCACTTGACTTGTATTTTTTTAGGAAATGAGAGACCATGCCGGCATGTTATGGAATGCCATCAGGGTATAAACCATTAGAGTATGTCTCAAAATTTATTATTCGTGTGGATCCCCACACTTAACATAAAACATTAGTTTTATGCCGTTGTGCCCCCCCCCCCCATTGAAAATGCTTCTGATGCCCCTGCATTAATGTTGTGGCTAGATGGCTTGGCTCAACCCACGATTTGTTCGTTTTCAGAAACAGTAGTGTTGGAAACAAACTTGAAAATGGGGTGGTACATGATGGCTGGCTGCTCGTTAAGAAGATTTTTCACATTTTATAATTTTGTCCAATACTGCAAGCTTTGTTTGATTTAACCATTTGACAACCCTGAGGCACGGGTGTGACATACCGCGTCATCCGTCATGTTCCAGCCTTTCGTGTGACACGCCCACCTTGTTACCTCCTGGATTTCCCCGATGGTTTTCACCTGTGTGGCGCTGCCGTGCGCCAGTCTTGTGCTTTGTTCAGTGTATTTAGTCTGTGCGAGTGTATGTCCCAGTGAAGCGGCATTGATGTTTCTTTGTCCGTGTGTGTTTGGTATGTGGATTAAACCCCTCGTCCTTGTAGTCCTGCCTGGTCTCCGCTTTGTCCGCCTTGCACGCCACCCCGGACCGTTACAACGGGAATGTGTGCAGCCACCACCCAAAGATGTGCTCGGCACAAAGCACCATCACCACCTGATTCGTCCTCGCATCTCTTATTCATAAAGATGCAAGTAATTCAAAACAAGTATGGTATGAGAGAAACTCACCTGCACTGACATCTGCGTCCCCCTCCCCCGATAAAAGTGTCCCCGATCATTGCAGGAACTCATTGCTCAAAGGGTGTGAGACCGGGAATTCCACGACCTCTGGCTGTGCTGTTAAGACTCTTACGGTGAGCGACCACTCGTTTTTCACGTCGATTTTACTGTCCTCCGACCACTTCTTTTTAATTTCGGCCACCGTGCAAATTTGGAACCAACACTTTTAACTGACTCCACGCTGTGCCACTCTGTCAACTTTCATTTATCGCTGATGCCACTGCTTAAACCACCAAATAACATCACTTTTCTTTTTTCGATTTCTATTAACATGACCTGCACTTTGCACTCAATAAAATACTTCTTTTTCCCCAAGTGGTTCATCCATTGTTGTTTAAGAAAAACATAGAACAAAGTACATAAATTGTACATATTAATGTCACGCTCATTGGGATTTATAAAGGTATTGTACTTAGATCTGTGCTTACGCAAAGTTTTATGCATCTGGATTTTTTCTTGCTTACGCCCTTATAGTTTTGTCCGTACGCCATGATTTAGTGTGAATTCTACGCACGTCGTTATATGAGGCCCCTGGTCTCTATGTGGATCCCACAATCCTCCAATGTAGTGACGGGACACTGGTGTAAAAACTCTGCCATCCTCCAGATGAGATGAAAGTGAGGTCCTGAACCTCTTGAGTTGATGAGAGGTCCTCACTAATCTTTCTAAAAGAGTCAGACTAGAACCCTACAGTGTAATTAAAAAAAGCGGTCAAACAATGGAAAATGTACTGGCAGAAAATATGCAGACACATCTTCCGTTAACGGACTGTTCCTTCAAGTCTCAAAGAAAATACTATAATGCTGCCATCATACAAGGCACTTAATGGCCTAGTTCATGCCTACCAGACAGAATTATTTCAAGTTAATAAGTCACATCGTCCACTCAGATCACAGAATCCAGGTTTCCTTGTTGTCCCCCATATAAATAAAGTAAGAGTTTGTGGTAAAGCATTCTGCTACAGGGCTCCTATATCATGGAATGGTTTACTAGCCTATGTTCGGGAATGGCCATTCAGTCTTTAAATCTCCACTGATGACTGTCACTTAAGTTTAGCTTGCAACCTAACACACCATGTCTATGGCTGCTGGTGCTGCTGTACATTTCATTTTGATCTACTATGCGTGTCCATTTATGTGTCAAAACATGTTCTGACCGTCCATGCTCTCTGCCTTCCCACATGTCCAGATGGTGCCCAGGGTGGTTCAGTCCCAAGGAAGGATAATGTTGTGGATGTGACCTACCAACTGCATCATCGTGGGTGCAGCCTTCAGTGCCACTCTACACAGGGCCGCATGGAGAACAGACTTATTGATGGACTTTGATCCTTAATCACAACTCATACCAAGCTTTTAGCAAGCAGCTCCACTATTTTATGTTTTCAGCAATGTCAGTATGCCCAGGGTGGTTGGCCATCCAGTCGACCTTGGAGCCCCAGAAGTCTTTTTTTGTCTTTACTTGAGAATTTTTGGTTTCCCTTCTACCAATGTCAGCTTTCTTTACTTAATTTCTTTCCTTCCTTTTTGGGGTTTCAGAAAAACCTCCAGTGTCAAAATAACAGGTTTCTATCACATTGTGGGGACCAAATGTCACTACAATATAATGTATACATGCCCACATGCACGCACACACACACACATTTAGAATATTTTATTTCTCAGATGTCACAACCCGAAAAATGTCTCTCAAAAGGTCTCCTTCTGAGATCCTACCTGGTGTTCTGGTAGCACAAGGTACAGCAAAACCCAAGCAAGTTTTGCCAGGTTCAGCAACAGATTTTCCCCAAGGCTGTCAAGATACTAATCAGCCTGCTGTCCATCTGACCCCATTCCCATTCCTGAGAACACCTACACCCCCACCCCGAGTGGGGGGGTCACTTCAAATTATTTGTCTATTTATTGGCACTCAACAGACACTACATTTATTCCACCCTTATACTGCCATATTATTTATTATTGTTTATATACACTGCAATATACATATAAATCTTTGTGTCCAGCCCCTATTTCACTCTGCTCTGTGTTTTGTATTTAAAATATCGTTGAAAACACTCCCCTTGTCACTTTATGGTTGTATGTAGCACCACGGTCCTGGGGGAACATTATTTCATGCCACTGTATAAGTGTATTGATGGTACTGGGTTAATAAAGCCCATCTGACTGGACCCACAAACCCATCAGCTTCATCCTCTGCATCACATGTACACTCTGCCAGTAGATGCCACTGTCCCCCTGAAATATGGTGACGAAGTCTCCCCAAATTAGGAGCTTACTGAACAAGCAATACTCTAGTTGTGGGCTGTGGGCCAATGGCTTAAAACAGCTCAATGAATTGTTATTGAACGCCGTTGCCCAGTTGTGACAAACCAAAATTAAGTCTACTAGGCACCGGGAAACCAGCAACAGGGCTTCAGGCCCATTGCTTTAGGGTTGACAAGAGCAGCTTGCTGACATCAGTGAATATGAGCACTTAATAAGGCAACTCGTGTTCCCTGTTTGGCCGCGAATATTGCGCAGTCATGGTTACATTAAGGTGGGGAGAGCCCTGCTGGAAACAAGATCACCAAGTTTAGATTAGACAGACTAATCTAGATTACTCAGAGCTATGCAATTGAACACCTGGTTTAATTATTGCATAAAACAATAGACAGATTCACCTTTTGACCCTCAGGTGGAAGCTCCCTATTGATTACTGTGTTACCTGCTGGTACAAACTGAAACTGAGATTTGTATGATGTCTAATGTAACACAGTGTAGCACTTGGGGATAGCTTTAGGTTTATTTCACACATCATGGGAACAGGAAGCCCCTGAAAGTCTTCAGGTACTTTACAATCCTCTTCCTCTCTCTGTCAAAGTTTGTAATCCACCCATGTTATAAAATGGAATGACTACTGGCCTTTCTTCTGTGTTTAACAATGTGTAGAGCTGGCAGCATGGTAGGCAGAGATGGACCACTGGTCACTGCAGCCTCTGGTGGGGGGGGGGGGGGGGGTACCTGAATACTTCATCTAGAATGATGGTTTTGGTTGCTGAGAAAAGATGTATGTTGTTCTAGGTCCCTGCTGCCCCATGCTGGAAACAGAAAATTGTCAAAATCATGGTGTTGACAACAGCTGCCCGTGGCAAGAGAACTACCCTCCACTTTTGTGGACACCACTTGGCTCAGATCTTATCAGTGAAGCTGATTTTTTGGAAGATTGAACTTCCAAGAGTTGCTCCTCACAGCACTTCACAACAGACACGGACACACAGAATATGTATACTCTTGGTATTAAATATCGCTTAGGGATCTTTAAACTTTAACAAAGCAGCACTCTCCACTGTATTATTGTTGCTGTCCACAGAGATAACCTACTGGGAGAACCTACTGGGAGGACGGTCATTTGAGACAATGCAGTGCAGTCATTGGGTGCATTGGGTGACTTTGGCTTAGGTCTGTCTGCAGGTAACGTGATGTGGAGGGAGATCTGCCCGGCAGCTGCGCGGGATGGAGCATAAACCTGAGAAACTTCTTTACTTTAAGTTTTACTTAGTATTCCCTCAAATCATTTTTCAGAGTGTAGGCCTATGTGCGTACATTGTCTGTCTATCCGTATTTGCAGCTGGAAGTGCATTTCTGTTATTTTTACAAAAGTGAGAACCTCTGGGACCTGGATTCAAGTCTCTGCCAGAGTTCCGTGTATGGAGTTTGTTTGTGCCATTGTATGGAAAAAATAATTGCTATTTTGATGAAAGCAGCACAAATCTTAATTTTTCAACTTAGCACTAATCAAACTCTGGATTTTTATTTGTTCTCATCGTAGTGGGGACAGCTTCACAGAGCTTATTATTTTAGCTTTCTTCCAGTGGTGGTGTACCGAATAACTGAACTTCATATTTGTGGATTTTTCAACCAATCAGCTGCTGTACAAATTGGACGAAAATATGCAATATAATTAGGAAACGAAGTCACAAATGTCACGTGATCCACAAATGTGCAAAAACCTGTTTCAGATGTATAAATCACTTCATATTTTTGTGGATGAGTTTACACAACACAAATAAAACATACATATTTTTAGATAGTTTCAGATGTATAAATCACTGTGTATTTTTACAAAATGATGGCCTAAATACAAAAAGAAAATGCACACCACATCTGCACCAAACTGAGGCAGCCCTAAATCTCTTTAAAATGATTGGGGTATCGCTTCAGTAATGTGTTGGCTTGTTTAGGGTACAGGACTCCATGTTGGCCAACAGCTCCATCTGCTTTTGCTTTTCTTGCAGCCTGTGGGGAACAGAATAAACCACCATGCCCATAAATAAACCGACAAAACAGCATTTATACACAAAGTACTTTGGAAAGAAACCTCACACACCAGCAGTTCAATTGCAGCCTCCATTACAGATATGCTTAATGACTGGAAGATCCCACCGGCTAAAGTGCAAGTAACAATGCAAATTAACATGAAGAAGGCTAAGGAAGAAATGGCAGCTCCTACTGTAGCTTGGGTTGTTTGGCTCACACAGTGTAGCTCGTTGTGCATTAGGTGCTTATTTCACAACTCAGTGCTAACGATGCCAATGCGAGAAAAATTGCGGGACATTTTAAACATTCTCGCAGAGTCTCGCTTGAAAGACATTCAAACTTAACTGAAAGTGCCCATATATCGTCTACTTCAACGCCCATGTTTAAATGGTAAATGTGATATCTTGCAAACCTAAATGCTTATTTCTAGTCAGAAAGATAGAGATTTGTAGATGTGCAATGAGAAGTGTGCATTCTGGCCTCCGACTATCTAGTGGTTGCACATATCCATAACTTGTCATATCTCATATTTTTTAGTTAATGTTTTATTGCACTGGCGGTTTATTTTAATGTACAGCACATAGAGAACTACACTTACCGGTACATCAAGGGGTTATCAATAAAATTTCTCAGAAATTAGGCTTATTTTTTAACATTTTATCTATTTTTGTTGGAACATGTTAATTTTAACACAAATTTACTGGTGCTGGAATGTGTTGTAGTCAACCTGTCTTGTATTTCTGTCGGATACTTTACAGGCGAAGACGCTGCCAAACATGCCAAGGCTGGCCTGAGACGAGAGATGGATAAGATGGAGGAAACACTGCACAGGGCTTCAACCAAAGAATCTGCATCTTTGGCAACAGAGTCAGCAGAAAAGGTGCCTCGCATAGAAGCAGCTGCTCCAAGCCGAAGCCAGAACAGCTTAACAAGTCTGTATGACAACATTCTGGAGGAGCATGAAGAACCTGTATCAGGAATGCTGTTATCAAAATGGAAACTTATTCAAAAGAATTACTTTTAGTGACACCCCTTTCCAACACTGGGGGAACAGCCATGCTCGCTTTCCTATCCTTGCTGCCACTGCAGTAAAGTTCCTCAGTACACCTTAAACCACTGTTGAAAGTGAAGGACTGTTTAGCACTACATCTAACATTGTGGATGAGAAGAGGAATGAACTAATAGCAAAGAAAGCAGAAATGCTTACTTTCCTCAAGAAAAAGCTGCCAAGGTTTCTAAAGTGAAGTGATTAAAGTTACAAATGACTCGTCTCTTTTCCACAGATTCTCTTGAGCTCCAGTGATGCCGATTTGTTGCTTTACAGTGCTTGCTGCTGCACAATTTTGATGAGTTTTTTATTGACTTAAAAGCTTTTTTTTTGATAGTGAAGATACTTTTATCTGCAATTTAAAAAATTTTAAGCCTTAAACACTTGCTACTGCTGTAATCATATGGTCAAATGATGCAGCAACAGCTTATTGTTGTTACTAAAAAGGTTTTTGATAGTAAGGATATTTATATTTATTCCTTCATCTATTCAGTTTTGCACTTCAAAGATTTAATTTCACAGATTTTGCTGCTCCAATCGTCCTGACATTTGATCTGTTTAGATGATGCAGCCTGGCTTGTTTAATGAATTAGAAAGGTTTTTGATATTTATGAATATTTCATTCAAATGAAAATCTTACAGCTGTTAAAGCTGCCTTTTTATGCGAAGTGCTGCATACATACATTTCCCCAGAATGCATTTAAATTCAAAGCATTTGTGTATATTTTGCTCTTATAATAAGTGCTGTGTGGTTTATTACATGATGTAACCTTAAATACAACATTAACAATAATATTGATAATATTAAAGTAAAAAGAGGTTGTGTATGGGAATCTGAATCTGTATCGGTATCAGCATATGTGTAATGGAATCGGATTGGAACTAAAAAAAATGTGAATTGGCCCATCCCTACCCTAGACTATACAAATAAAATTAATAGCAAAAGGAATATTAAGTTGATTTTGTCCTTCACCATGCAATGCCCTCTGTAATGGATTTTTTCCATGCTAAGTAAAATATAAAATTGTCACCTCTCCATTACTCCTCTAAATCAGTTTCCTATGACTCTTTCATGTTATGAAAACGGTTCTAGATCATGGTGAAAATCATGCTGTGACCTGCGTGAACAGTAGTAATTCATAGCAAGGAAACAAAATATTATTTGATTGGCGAAACAGCATAGATTCTCATGATTGGGCTGCTTCTGATATTCCTTTATTGACTGTCCTAAAATACGAACAGCCTTACAGAAAGAAGGCTGGCTTGTTACAAAGATAAGGCACAGAATCCTGGGTAAACAAATAACAGGCAGCCAATGGATGCCATAATAAACAAAAAATGAAGGCATCAAGAAATAGAAGTGCTAAACAAAACACAAAGGCTTATAAAACACCAGGTAGGTTTGGGGTGAGTTTCCCGAAGCCTTCCTAACGCTATGTTACCCATAATGTATATCTTTTAACATAGAATTTATGAATGAGGTAGCATTAAGAAAGTTTTGGAAAACTCACCCTTGGTTTGTTATGTTTCCTCATGGGTCCGGAAACACACAGGAACACAAAGCCACTCAAGTGTGTTGTGAATTTCCCTTGTAATGAATTACAACTGCTAACATCATAGAACTCAATGCATCATAACAATAAGAGTAGCCAATAATATCTTCAGCACTAATTCAACAGGAAATACCTCTGCCTTCTCAGCACACTTGAAGAATGTCTGCACTTCACTGGAACACAAGGCATTGTTGAACTCATTCTCCTTCCAGCACGCCATCAGCAGGGACATCTCCATAATGCACGTGGCCTCTGAGAGACAAAACACTCTGCTCATCTGACTACAAATGTACATATATGTACATGCACATATTTTTTGCCATAAATGACAAAAAAACCAATAGGTGTATTACCCGCTCGTACTATATAGTCCACCGACTGGAACATAATTATATGGAAGATATATCGTGAACCTAATATGCACTTTACCGTTCTTGCACTGACATTTTGGACACTCTTCTAAATGGATACTCTTATCTAAAATTATTTAACATGTTACTGCATACGAACTGTGTACCTTGGACATAATCGTCCGTCATACACTAGTAGTAGTATCCATAGACTCCGTACATTTCGTGCTACCATTCATTTATTTCATCGTTCCGCAGTTTCAATTTAATCCTTCGTTAAAATGCTTAATATACAAAAGACTCAGAGAAAAGACGCACTGACAATATTACCTCCTTTTTTCATTTTACGATTCGCCACCTCATCCTTCAAGGCCAGAGGCTTGTTAGGCTTAAGGACCGGCTTTCCCACGGACTTGCTCAGCATCAGACTGAGTTTCTGCTGCAATGCAATCCCTTGCGAGCTCATCGTTCTTACTGGTCAGTGCACAACCTTCACAAGGTGCTTTCTGTTTGTCAGAAACCAGGTCATGAACCATAAACGAACGACGACCTACACCATGAATGGCTTCACCTCCTTCCAGAAAAACATGCGGAACGCCATGTTTTGCCGTATGTGAATTTTTGCTGTTGTGGTGACAGTATGGTCGGACTGAAGTGTCGTAAAGGGAGGATAATAAATCTGTCTCAAGGTTACGTTATTTGACTGAAAAATAGCGCTGATTTTCAACAAAAATGTTCAGCTTGACTATTCACAATAATAATAATAAAACAATATATATAAAAGCAGAGGGTGTCGATGCTGAATAAACACGCGTGTATACATCTTATTTTCTTTACTTAAGCCGAAATCATGCGCATGAGTATCAAGGACTACGCCACAGTTATCAACTGCAATATTACCAATATAATCACACATACAAATACAATTAACGAGCATGAGTAAACTTGCATACGTTGTTGTGTAAACGTCAAAGTTAATAAACATCTTTATCTAGTTTGTTCTTTGATGAAAGACCTGTTTGAATCTGTGTCTAGGTTAACACAGAATTCTTCAGTGTTGAACTCACATGTCCCACAAGCTCTTAGAAGTGATGAGTTTGCTACATTTTAAAATTGTAAAATAACTAGGATTAGACAGTCCATCTGGAGCATATCTGTAGGTACATACAGCTACCAGCCTACTGCTAGTCCTATTCGTACAAATAATCACACCCGTGAATCTTTCTTTTCTATCACGCAGTCAGAGCTTTAGCCTTGTAGACCCAGTTCCTGACCTAAAATTCCTCAAGAAGATTGCACCACTGATAAAATAGCTGTTATTAGATCGGTTATAAACAAACCAAGTCTTGAACCTAGTGATTTATGAAATGATACGCCTATCTGAAGTCTTCCTTTCATTTAAAAGTTTCTGGAGAAAATTGTTGTTCATCAGCTGTCTTCTTTTCTTCCAGAAACATGTTCATAAATTATATCAGTTTGGCTTTAGATAAGCCGTAGCACAGAAACAGTATTAATGTGCATACTTAAAACTTGGGGGTTGTAGAAACTGCTGATCCAGCGTTTTCAAGTGTCAAGTTGCTATGGTGCTCTGTTCTCTAAGTAGCCACCAGATGGAGCTAGATCAATGCAACAAAATGTGTTGCATTCCACTGCCCACCTAAGTTTCCACTCGTCAAGTTGGGTCCCTATGTGTCATTCAAGTGAAGAGCTAAAAATATAAACATGAATCAATCATTTTCCCTGCATTTTACCACTCTCGTCACAAGACGGTGATAAAACTGTGGTGAAATTAACTTTATGTCTTTTACAGACTTGAACCTTGGTATGTAGGGTTTTAGACAGTTTTGATTCCCAGGTTGCTTGGGTCCTCTGTTCTCAGAGTAGCCACCAGGTAGCATTAGATCACTGGGACAAAGTGTAGCACATTCCCTTTCCCTCATAAATTCCAAATCTCAAGTTTGGTGCCTGCAAGTCATTCCAGTAAAAAGTTAAGAATATTAAATGTGTGTTCTTCATTTCATGTGCGTTTTTGTAATTTGTTCACAAGATGGTGACAAAGCAAAGGTGAAATTTAGTTTTTATTTGATATCTCAGACACTATTGGTCATACAGACTTGAAACATGGTAGTTGTCAGGGTCAGCTCCTGTTGTTCCCAGTCTTTCATGTCCTTTCCCCGTTTGGCCAGCAGGCATCCTGTCCCTCCTGTCAGTTTTTGTGTTTTCCTCTGCTCTCTGTCAGCTGCATGCATGGCTCAACATATTGAGCATGTGGCTACCTGCAGATCCCTTTTTCTTGTAGATTTTGTTACCTTGTATTTCAATTGTATCAGCTTTCTAGTCCTTGTGTCTTGATTTGTATTTGGTTTTGGTTTTTTGCCCCTGTGCCCTTGATTGTGTTTTTACCATTCTGTTTCCTAGTTTGTTTAATGTTTTAGTTTATTACTTTCACACGTGGCCTGTCTTCCCAACCCTCTTTAATTAGTCTCACCTGCCCTGTGTTAGTCTCAATACTCCTTCGTATTTAAGTCCCTGCTTCAGTTCAGTTCCCCAGGTGCTCATTGTGTGAAATGTATGTTGTTGGACGTCAGTGACGTTTGGATGTTCTGTTATTTGTGGCCTGCCTACCCATCCTTTGTTACCCTGACACTGTTTTTGTTTGTCGTGTTTTCAGTTTTGTTTTAATAAACCTTTGTTTTGTAAAGCCGCCAGTGGGTCGTCCAGTTATCTGCCTGCATCATGCCTCGTCCACGCACAAAATCTGCTTGAATCCATGAGAGTAGCTAAGAGTTTTCAACAGTGCCAATTCAGAATTCTCAAGTTGCTGGAGTTCTCTGTAGCAGGCAGGTGACATAAAATCATTGAGACAAATTGCACCACATTAAGCTGCCATCATAGATGCCAGATCTCAAGAGTAAAAAAAAATATATTTCTTTTGTTCCCTAAGCATTGGTGGTAGTGAACGGAGACTTTGTTCATGGCGGGGTCAGAGCGTGTTAAGTCGCTAGAGCTAGTCCTACTTTTAGCCCTCAACCTAATTTTGTTTTCATAGCATCAGTCATAGACTTGAGACTTGCTCCATGGGGATTATAGACAGTGCTTTTTACAATATCCAAGTCCCAAATACCTAGGATACTTTCTCTTTTTCTAACCGTTGGGTATGACATTAAACTGCATCCGGCCCTGCAAGTGGTTCTCCAACTTTCAGGGAAACAATTTTTGGGGGTTGGTGGCGGGATTAGCACTCTAGCCACCGTAAAGCACCCTGGGTCCCAGTTTGAGGCGACTCATCCGGGTAGGTGGATGGAACGTCTTGTCTCTCTAGTAAGATAACCATCTTCCTCTGCTGTCAGGGGAGCTTTGTAAACTCTGTGTTTCAATGGCAGCAGTCTTGAAGGTACATATAGGCCAGGGTGTGTCCAGATCTCTGTAGGTGGGTATTCCTTTAGTCTTGTTGGTTTGATGGCTGCCATACCCAGGGAGTAGCTGTTGCTGTAGCGGATCAGCACCTTCTGACGGTGTCTGATGTCACTCCTTTCAACGAGCATATTATGAGACTCTGGCTAAGGCACTTCTTAGGTGTCTTGTTTGTTGTCTCAGTTTATGCTCTGAAAACGGTGAGTGATTTTTTTTTGAGGGAGATACTTTACTCGCAACTTCGCTTGGTGTTGGATGGGTGCCCACGAGGTGACACTCTTCTGGTCATGGGTGACTTCAGTAAGACTACTGACACTGACAGGGATTGTCACCCAAGGGTTTGGAGACTGGGGTGAAAGTGGCTCCATGTTCCTTCACTTTGAGAAAGGTCACTGGATCCTGGTTCCAACGGCCTGAACCGGATTGTTGGATTTGGTAGTCCAGTACTGGTGGTGCAGCAAAGGAGATTGATCATATCCTCGTGGGCAGACACTGGAGGCTCTTGTACAATTGCATGGTCTACAGAAGTGCCAAGTTTGTGAATTCTGACCACAGACTTGTACTTTTGGCAATATAGTGTATGAGCAGCAGCACTGCTTGAGATGCACACATGGAGTATAAACCAGCCCTAAATTCCAAAATTAGGGTGAGTCAACAACAGCTAGGTTTATGCTTAGAAAGATTTGGCTTTTATAAAACCCAAAGGTGTTTTATGATTGTGCTGGGGCCCCGTATACAGGGAAACTACAGATTAGCTGGGTTTGATAACATTTTTCAGGTATTCCAAGGGCCAGTTGTGTAACCCTTTGTCCCCAAATTATGGTTAGGATTAACCTATCGCAGAAGGCTGGGGTACACCCTTGATGGGACATCTTTCTATCAGAGGGTTCAGATTAGGGTTAGCCTGTCCCACATGACCAGGGTATACCCTGGACAGGAAACTTGTTCATCTGAGGCAATGGGTAATTTGAAGTTGCTGCCTTTGGCCTGGGGTTTGGGGTTAGAACATAAATCTCCACACAGGCAGCACACGGTGAAATTAATGCAGCCAACCCAGGAAATGGGAAGCAACAGTGCCACTCAATGAGGCCCCTTGAAGAAATATCCCAGGCTGTTCCGATGCATAATCTGCTATTTGTCCTGAATATCACGTAAGGCAGCGAGAACTGGTTTTCAGTTAATTTACCTGGTAAAATAAAGTTTATATAAATTACATAAATGCTCTAATAGTACACATAAATTAGTGGTTTATTTAATGTTAGTTACTGTAATGTTGCGCTGCTTTATTTGGTTAATTGTCCAGTCTGTAAAGAAGGTATTCAAGTAAGAATTGCATTGTAGTATGACTCATTTCCTGGCCTGTACAATTTCTATTAGGTCAGCATTCACGGTTCAACTTCTGATATGCAGATCGAGTTCTAGGTCAAACTGGTGTGTTCGACTTTCAAGAAATTCAAGTTATAGTGAGTTCAGGAACCGAGGTACCACTGTATTACTTTTGCAAATTTTTAGTTTTGCATTATTTTTCTACTGTTAAGGATAAACACTGATATATTCTGTATAAGTTGTATTTGGTTAACATCATCTCATGTGCCACCCTCATCCTTAATAAACGCCCCAATGTGGGATCTGTTGGAATACAGCCTACATTTGGGTCATGCCAGATGTTTATGTAAGTAACTGTATGAGCCTGCCTGTGTTTAATCCTGTCCCCAAACAAGTATTATAACATGCTGAGTTTAGGTTCTGTGAATGTGTGTATGGGTATACATGCCAAAGTGAGATCCTGTTAGATCCACGCCAGACCCCCACACTTACTGCCCCCTGGCACCACCATTGGTGATGTTTACATTAGGGGCAGGATATGATAAGAGGAACAGGCGCTTTTACCAAAGCTGGTCAAAGGTGAGGCCTCTCACATTCTTCTCTGGTTGGGTGTGGCTGTGTGACACAGGTGAGGAAACGCTGATCACAATTGCAAAAACTCTCCTTTATGAGGTAAGTTCATGTGGTAAGTGCTGACTGTAAACTGTAACTGCTGCTCCTGTGAGGTTGGAGTGTCCCAGAGTCGTGCAGCAGATTCTTTCCATATCTCTCTCTCTCCTCTTTCTGCCCCCCTGCCACACACGCACCTCACTCCTTTCAATTGTCACTCATCACTTTCCATTTTAAGAATGCTTACCTCTGAAGGCCTCCTGTTTATTGGTAGTCCACAGGTGTGACTAAAACATACATATTCACACTCACTGCCCTGCCGTCAGCTCCCCTTCAGGAAACCAGCACGCCCCCCACCCTGTTTTCCCTCCCCCAGTGACCACATGTAACTCTGGATTGATGACACTGATTTATCCTGCCTCCCCCAGGCAGAGGGGGAGGGGAAATGCTTCTTGTTGTCCCCTCGCCATCTTGAGGCATCAAATTACTGCCTGTGACTCTAGAACAATGCAACCAGACCCGGGATGTTTTAACCCTTTAGAATCCCCCTTGGCAAAAAAGAAAAAAAAATCACCTTCATCAGAAAGTCATCAGGGGTTAAATGTAAATGTGAACCATCTCCCCTAGAATATACTTATTAACAGAAAATCCCCCCCCCCCATTTAAGGCTGCGATTCCCCCTCCTTTGGACCACAGCTCAGCTTTCTTAAGATAAGTTCTCAGGGTGCTTTTTGAAAGTAAGTATCAAAGGACTAAATTTAGTGATGGGCATATGTACGACCTTGTCAATGACACACAGAGGCGGGAGGCAATGCATATATGCTGGGTTACACACTTACTGTGGCTGAGTGGGGGAGGCCAAAAGGGTGGGGTTAGGGCACAAGCTTGTGCACGTGTGCGTGAGTGTGTGCATGTGAGAGAGACATCCGCTTTTTCACTTATACATCTGTTGGAACCTAAGTCTCTTAATTTTTTATTGCATTATTCCTTAACTTAAGTCACTTTTGACAAATAAATAGAATAAATGTAACTGTAAATGTATTAACCAGCATTGATGCTGTCACAGTAATGTCAACCATGTCCATTAAATTTGCAGCTTTTTTTGTTTCAGGTGAGAAGCATTTTAAAAAAGGCGAAATATATAAACCACAGTGGACAGAAGAACAGTTAGTATTAGTGTAATATTTTGCTGGGTAAGTTGGTTTAAAAACAGCAGCAATTCAATAACAGACTGGGGATGAGTCTCTATTTATTTATTTCAGTTATTTTCTTTAAGAATGAGCTGAGCTTAGGGCCTCTAGACAGATGCCACGTCCCAAAAGAGCCAAAAACGTCTCAGTCACTCCCTCTCTCCTCTGACTGGTCTGCATTTTTTCTGTCATGTAGATAGTATATGTGTATTTTGTTTTTTGGTGAAGGAGACCTCTGAGTAATTCATTGAGCACTTCGTCTTCAGCACAGCCAGGGACTAGAAAAAAATGTGTGACCTCAGTTGAGATGCCTCCGCATCATTTGCGGAAGTGGCGTCCTGTTGACGTGCTGTACGTGCCCCCCCCCCCCTTCCCTCCCCCCTACTTACTATAGTAAATGCAGGGTGAGGCCATCGGCACCTTCGCTCCTCCCTCCTCCCTGCTCACCAGCCCTGCATGCCGGCTCGGATATCTCGACCAATCAGTGATCAGGAAGTGGGCGGGACCCCAGCCAGCTCCCCATCCCACCCCCCCTGCTGTCTCTGAAGCAAGCGAGCTGTGCACGCTCACACTAATCTGCTGCTGTGTGCGAGTGAGAGGCTGAGCCACTGGGTCCCAGAACACGCCTGCTGCCCTATCCATCTGAGCCCAGGGGCTAGTCGCTGCTGTTTTTTTGCCGTCTGAGGCTGTGTTTTCCAGGAGCTTCCATCCAGTTGCCAGGGAGATCCTTGGCTCCACTTCCTCACTGTTCTTGCTTGGCTTGTTAGCGCCACAGACTGACGGGATGATTGCTGCCCAGCTCCTAGCCTACTACTTCACGGAACTGAAGGATGACCAGATCAAGAAGGTGAGTGTCTGACCCAGGGTGGGGGGGGCTGAGTCACGCACTGAGTGTGACAACAGGTGCATGTGTGTGTGAAAGAGTGAGAGCGGCAAGGGTATCGCATTTCCCCCCCTTCCTTACCCACGGCCCCCACCTGGCAGTGCTTATGAAACAAGGCCTAGCTCGCGCTATGGGTCAGAGCATCGGCAGATCTTCCTGCCGGTCACAATGCCCTTGAAACGGGGAATGGAGCAGTGTCTGTGTGTGCGTGCGCAAGTGCATGAGCGGGTGTGTGCGTTCAGCTGAGGGGGTCATTAGTCTTCTGCTTCCGCAAGTTGGCCAACCAGCCTCACACTCCCTCCAGCCATCTCATTTCAGCAACCCCCCCGCCACTAATGGGCGGGGTAAGATCGACAGAGTGTCCCTGGAATTCCTTCCTCTCGCTACTAGAGGAGCTCCCCTCAAATTGTGGCTGCCATGTGACAATTCTCGAGATGTTTTTGTGTCCAATAAAACCAGGTTGACACGGGACCACAAACCTCGTAGCAGGATGTGTGTCACTTGTGCCTCAGTTAACAAGAAGCCCCATCCGTTTGTAATGTGAGGGGACAGCTGGCAGTCCTTGTTCACACGTCCATCCACCCAGCTGCTTGAATTGTGGTGGTAGTATTAGTCTGGGAAATAAGAACGAATTGTTTTCTTGTATTTGTATATAAAAAATAATGCTATACTGTTATGGCCACTTGTTACAGAATTAATAATCCATATACCTCTACCGGAAATACTCTGTGGTTTCATACAAAGGTGTGCTTTTTGATTTGGAAGGAACAATATGGAGTTAGAGTGGTGGAAATGTCTGTGACAGTCAGAGGGATTAGCTGCTTTCAGCCACACTAGGCCTCATTGTCACCGGCGCCCTACAGTAACTGGGGGCTGGCAAATTCATTGTGAGTCGTGCTTCACCCAGTTAACTATAACCCCCATCACTGACTCATCGCAAAGCTTCTTTAACCAGGTTAACCTGCAGGTTAAACAACAGGATCACTGACCCCCCAGTAGAAACCAGTAAGTGCTGAGGAGGAAGTTAAACCTGACAGGAACTGCAATTTGCACAAGGCATGTGTATTGCTGGGGGGGAGGGGGCTGTAAGGGGAAAATGTGTATTAAAATGCTTTGTTACACTACTCTCGATTCTGTTTCCCACATATATTTTCCCACAAAGTCAAAGTCACAGTACTACTGATTAACACCCCCCAGTTACAAAATAATTATGGATTTCTTGTGTTTCCCTCTGTATCATTAGGATGCAAAAAAACATCAATTTTCTTAGCTTTTCCTGGAAAGGGGGATTGAGTGGACAGTGGTTAAAAAAAGGCAATTAATTACCTTGTCATATTAAAATCAGTATAATGTAAGATAAAATCCTATTAATCAATTTGAATTGTAACTCTTTGTTCTAGAAAGTTAGACCAGAAATTTAAAATGCATAAAGGTAGTATTGGGGAAATGCCTGTTTGACCTCAAGGCTGAGTGTGCCCTGAGTATGAACCCTAATCCAGCAGGACTGGAGCGTGTCATAATTTTTGTTTATTATTCAAGGTTGTCAGACAGGTGTGTAGCACTGAATGAACATGAGTGAGACAGCAGGCAGGTGGGAATGTGCTTGATTCTGTATGATAGCAGCCTTCTTAATCCCAGCCATAGTGGGCTCATCCAGTGAGTCTCACCACTACTTCCGGGTGAGGAACACTGCAAAGAGATGAATTTTGCCACTTGAAATTTGTCTTCCGTATAAAAACACATGAATAGTATGTACTTTTACAATCCTCTTTAAAGTGATTATATCGCAAGACAGATGTTTGTGACCTCAGGTGACCTGCGTGCACGTTATCGATCAAAGAGAGAATAGCTGGAGGGGGGCTTAACTAACTGCCGCTAAACCCAGTAAAAACACAGACACACATACTCACCCACAGATACACACTCACACATACACATACTCACCCACAGATACACACTCACACATACACATACTCACCCACAGATACACACACACACACACACACACACACACACACACATACTCAGACACATTTGTATTCATACCTTTGTGGGAACCATCCCTTCATTTCTACGGAAAAAACCCAAATCCCAACAATGACAACCTGTCCAGCCCTAACCTTAACCATAAGTAACCAAGAAAAATACAAGACTTTCGGCTATTTTAATTTAATTTTAATTTTGGCTATTTTAATATTGCAGTCCCAGATTTTTAGAAAACTGAGTTTCCAAACAACAGAGATGGCTAGTTCAGGTCCAGAAAGTAAAAATTCCAAACCAAGATTTTGTTTCAACCAGTCAGTTCAGTATAAAGAGTCACAGTGCTCAAATGGTACTCCAAACAACCAACCAAAAAGAAGGTATACATTTTTGATCGCATTCACAGATTTTAATACAACTGATTTTCCCCAAAAAATGTCCCCACAAGGTCAAAATGACTGGATTTTATCATATAAGCATTTGCATGTGTAGGGTTGGCAGCACATTCTTGACCCCCTTTCTCTCCCACAGATTGATAAGTATCTCTATGCCATGCGCTTTTCGGATGAGACGCTACTGGATGTAATGGGCCGCTTCAGGCGAGAGCTGGAGTCTGGCCTTAAGCGTGACACCAACCCCACGGCTACAATCAAGATGCTGCCCACCTTTGTCCGCTCCATACCCGATGGCTCAGGTCAGTGTGGCCCTATCCCCACCCTACCTCATCCTCTTTGTGTGCATGTGTGAGAAATTGCATTCCCATTTGAAGCTTACATAATTAGAGCCACTCCGAGCCCCCCTCCAGGACACTGTGGAGCACCAGCGGCCCTATTCACACCTGGTATTAAAATGCATTCTAGGTGTTCTGAACACAAGTGGACAGTGATAAATATTGGTCTTAACCCAAAATGCATTGAAAACTCAACGAGATCCAATCACTCAAAGCACATTCCGAGGTGGTCTGGAACCAATATGGCCACGTTCTTATAGCAGATTGAATGGGAATATGTCTTGGGCTGTATTGGAGGATCACCTACTCTGCTGACATCCTGATGTGAGAGCAACTACATATGGACTCATTAAAACGTGTGAACGGTATTTGACGTATGATTTTTGTCAGAATGTCTGTCAGTGCACAGTGGGCCTCTGTGTAGTAAATGCATCTTTTTTGCTACAGCACCAAAATATAACTCTGAATGTACTGGGAAGTTGGTTTAATATCAGACTGTCATGACCCATTGGCATGGAAACGTTGTCAAAGTGTGCATCATTGATGTTTTGCACAAATTTGGGAAAAATAAATTGCTTCCTTATTTATATCAAAGCTGCTCCACACTTTATTAATGTTGGTGACACATGTCAGGCAAAATTAAATGAATGCAAAGTTAAAGCGTGTAGGTAAGAATGTGCATTTAATAGCAAGATAATCAATATATTAATAGAAAGCTATAATAGTGTAAGTGTTTATATAGTTTCATATTTTTAGATTTTGGGGGCTGGAACTCTCAGTCCGAAATTCAATCTCAGTCCAGCTTCTTTTAATTAACTTGCTCCAAGTCAAACATATAATTCAACATACCAGACAATTTTTAAGATTGCACTTCCCCTTTGGGCAGACTATTCCATAATCTAATTACACACTATGAAAAGAATTTGCTACACCTGCTAAACTGACGTCATAAGCAAATTTAACCAGTCTTCCATATATGTTAGTGTGAATATAATGTAAGTTATGAATGATAATGATCTTAAAATTGAACCCTGGGGTACCCCACTGTTAACACAGGCCCACTGTGACATATTGCCTCTATAGATGCTGCTTTCTATTGATTAACCAGTTTTCAATCCAATGTGCTACAGTTTCTAATATACCTGCTGTTTTGAGCTGTATAACTGGTTAATCAGTATAACCATGATCACTATAAGCAGGTTCTACTGCAAATCACATTGTAGGCCATGTTTCTAACAATTTCCCTTTCAGCTTCCTTAAAAAACTCAGATCAGTCAGACAGGATCTACCCCTCCTAAACCCATGTTGGCTGTCCCTCAAAATATTATTAGTGTTTAGTAATCCAATGACATTTCCCTGGATTATTGCCTACACTAATTATCCAGTAATACAAGTTAAGCTAACTGGTCTATACTTTGAGGGATTGCTTCTATCTCCCTTTTTGAAAATGGGCATTATATTTGCGTGCTTCCAGCCTGAGGGTAGCCAAGTTATAACTCAGCATATAATATCCTCCATATCCATAACTCAAGAAGATGCTGTCAGGGCTATGAGATTTATTAATTTTATTTAGTCTGACCTTGTAACACATCAGCTTCAGTTATACATATATTGTTGGAGCCAAATTTGAAATAATATTAGGTATGTTACATATATGCTTTTGAGTAAATACTTGTGCAAAGTAATCATAAAACTCACTAATGATGTCCTCATCATTCTCAGTGTTCAGACCAGCATTATTCTGTAAATTGATGACTTGAGCTTTTAGAACCCTTTTGGCATTGAAATATTGGAAAAAAAAACTTTGATTGAACTTAGACTGCAATGCAGCTTTCCTTTCTACATTTCTCTTAGCACATCTAATATTATTTTTCAACTATTATTTTAAATAATGCTGCTTTATCCCAACATCCTTTGTTTTTTTCCATTGATGGTACAGAACCCTTTTCCTCCTCACTTTCTTCTTAATTTCAATTGAAAACCATCTTGACTGTATTTTTCCAGTTTGTTTTCTGTATTTACCTCCATGTCTAGTTTCTGATTTATCCCATTATAGTTTGCCTTCCTAAAATTGTATATTTTATTCCTGACTTGCACATACAGTGCACATAAGTTAAAATGCCATGCTATAGCTAGGGCTGGGGAGTGACATTGGGAGGGGACACTATAGTGCCTCATGGCAGACAGGTAGCAATGACTCGCAGTAGCCCTTTTTAGCACACTATGGTGTAATCAACCAGTGGCTAAATGTGCTCCAAGATAGCAGTCCCTGGCCATCTTCTCTGTTACTGCCTCTAGTGGGTCAATTCTGTGAAATAGTTGGCCCTCCTGGTATATGTCTGTTAAGCCATTTGGTATGGCCTGAACGTCCCCAGCTGGCCTCACTCAGTCATAGTCATTAAGGCCACTACAGTCTAATAGAACATACACAGCAGCTTGCCATACACAACAAAAGAACTGTGTCTCCTATTTCACTTGTCTGGTGCGCCTCAGGATCTCTGTGTCTATGCTCAAGATACTAGGCCCCGAGAAACATGGAGGTTTCCATGACAACAGGACCCAGCTGGAATGTACCGCCGGCCACTGCCTTGAGCATTGTGTATGTACGGGGGGGAAAACATGAATTGCAAAAGGTCAGGTAATAACCAAAAGCTGCAATGACAGCCCTTCCCCACCCCCCCACCCCCCAGCTAAATAAATATGACTCCAGGCCCCGTATTGTGTTTTTTTGGGCAGACAAATGGGATTCTCTGTCTATAGCCTGAGAACGGCCGTCACTGAATTTCAGCGTCATGGCGCTGTCTACCCTCCAAATAGCAGCATGCAGTCTGAGAACCGAGAACCATCATGGGGCTTAAAAGCCACTAAAACAGGGTCTAGCATCCACTCGGCACATTAGCATGTTAGCATTACCTTCCATTACCACAACACCGTGAACGGCACAAGAGCGGATCTATGAAAACAGTAGCCCCCACATCTGCAGCCAGGATGCACGTGTATCTACTTTTTTGTGTTATATATTAACATATAATGGTATGCAAAGTAATTAATGTGGCTTCAGGGACTGTTATAAGGTGTTCACACAGGAAGAACAAGTGTCCTCCTGTAATTTGGCACATTCTGAATTTTGCATGTTTCTACATGATCTCGCAGGGTTTCATCACTCTAGATCATGCCCCAATGATATTTGTAAGGAGCCTTTTCATTTCATTATTTCACTGTTTCGCAAGGTATTTTAGCAAATAGTGTCTGTGGTTTGGTGAAATTCTGAGTTATTTTGTGAATATTCTATGAGAATATGTTGTCTTCATGTAGCAGTTTCATAATCTGTATTGTCACAGGTTAATCAATGCTTTATATGAAGGGTCTCCCCTTTACTAATATCGATTACAATGTTCTCTGCAAACGCTATGCTTTTGTAAAGCTTGGTATCAAGTTAAGGGGATTGCATGACATCCCAAATCAAGCATGACTACCCTTTTCACAGGCACAATACTTCTCTGCACTTAATGTCTCAAACTGGTGTTTAGCTTCCCGTAACCTACTGTAAGTCGTCTCCCTGGGACCTGGATCTCCAGAAACACAGGAGGCCAGGCTACTGCTGGGACCTGGTCTGGCTGGCTGTGTTTTTTTCTGTGACAAAACATACATTTTCTAACAAAATGTAAAACCCTGTGCTGTGTATTTTATCACCAAGATTTCTAAATACCGGAACTGCACTGGAAAATCATATTGGTACTGTATACCACTTCATAATGTATGTTCAATACAGCTAAATCCCTTCCGCTAGCCATATAATTACTGTTTTCATCAAGTCTCAGAAAAAAAACATTAAGGAACTTTAAGCAATCCGCACCCTTGTACTTATAAGCTTTTTGTAGCTTGTCTGTAACCGGGTCATCATTGTTTGGGAGAAGAACTTTAACAGTAAGCAGTTTATACATTTTTAGCAAGAAACACAATCATGTCTACACTGC
The DNA here is from genome assembly GCA_019775955.2 of Pollimyrus isidori. Taxonomy (NCBI): domain Eukaryota; kingdom Metazoa; phylum Chordata; class Actinopteri; order Osteoglossiformes; family Mormyridae; genus Pollimyrus; species Pollimyrus isidori. The sequence continues at coordinate 17,291,398 of JABFDZ020000066.1, read as the reverse complement.
TGTGATTTAGCCAGTGTTGGGTAAGTTACTTTAAAAAAGTAATGAATTACTAATTACTTAATCAATTTTGTATTTAAAATATTTATCTAATTACCGTGTCTGAAAAGTAACTTAATTTGTCTCTGAAAAGTAACTTAATTACTCAATAAGTAACTTAATGGAATACTCTTAAAATCCCTATAAACCTTGAGTGGACAAACAATAAAAAAAACATTATATAATAATACATGGGACGGCATGGTGATGCAGTGGTTAGTGTGGTGTGTGCGTGTGCCCTGCAATGGGCTGGCCCCCCCATCCAGGGTTGTTCCCTGCCTCGTGCCCGTTGCTTCCGGGATAGGCTCCAGACCCCCGCGACCCAAATAGGATAAGCGGTTTGGAAAATGGATGGATGAATGGATAATAATACCTTTGTTTAGTAAGAAATGTAACCTTCATTAGGTAAGAAACACTGTGAAAAAGTGAAGTGATGGGAATATTTCTATTTTGTAAAATAGCCACTCGCTTCAGCCAAGTCCGACATCTTCTGCTTTAGAATACGACTATGCAGCAAACTGGCGTGAAATCATTTGCACCTGCACTACAACGATTTTAAAGCGGCAGAGTTTACTTTTACCTTTAGAAGATAAATTAATAAAATTAAATAATGATACTCAGCGAGTGTAATTATTATATTAATGCAAGTAAATTATAAGTAATTGTAATTAAAATACCTAAAAATGAACAGTAATCAGTTATTCTACTTTTTCAGTGGAAACGTAATTTAATTACAGTAATGCGTTAAGTACTTAGTAACGCGTTACACTGAACACTGGATTTAGCTGTGTATTTGGCGGGGTGTGATTATTGCGGAACTGTAAGAAAAAAAAAGGTTTTTTGTTTGTTTTTTAATCCAACAACGCAGTTTAATCCAGTGAAAACAAAATTAATTAGTTGTAACCGACAATGAAAACTGCTTAAACACATACTTATTAATCATATTGATTAGGAAAAAATTGACAATTAAAAAAATGTATTTGTTAATAATATTGATTTTCTGCCCAACCTTTAGTAGGTGAAACAAAGAGAAATCCCAGACATGGTAATGCTATCCACATAGGGCTGGTGTGTATACAGGTTTTTGGGATAACCTTTAGGTCGGCTTTTCAAACCCAGGTGTAAGTACTATTTTCCCAAATCAGTCCACTAATTAGTAATACAATTAGGGAGTCGCAGCAAAAACCCACATACACAATGGCCACAATTGCCCACCCCTGCCTTAAACGGTCATTCATGCCAAATGAAGGGGATGAGTTTGTCTTACCACGTTCATAAAGGCCTGAAGCGAAACCCTCCGGAGGTACGTTTCCCATTCAACTGAATGGTTCCAACTATGTAAGTTGTAATGGGACATTTTAGGAAATGTACTCTAGATCTGCAGTTTAGGACAGAAGTCCCTGACATTAAAGAGGCTCAAGAGATTCAAGGTTCAAGAGTGCTTTACTGTCAGCACATCCACACACATTGAAATACTGTTCCCCTTGGGCCTCCTGTGGTGCCACACATAAATACAAATACAGAGGTACTTCGGATCTCGAACTTCCATATGTTGGCATGTATGAAAACCACAAACCACCATTCTGGACTCCAGATCGAATCCTAAAAAGTTTAAGTTCTGATCAAATTTTTCGCATAACAAATAATGGAAAACTAATTAATTGGTTCCCGGCCCCCCTTTAAGCATTTAAACATAAAATGAACATGATAAAACAAGAGCGGCACTTTTTTGTTGATGGCTTCCAAAACAATAAAGATCTTGTCCCAACGTTACCCATGTCCTGCTTCGATCATCCGCTCCTTCTGTGTGCCACGCCCCCTCATTAACCTCGTATGGGATCCCCATGTGATCAGCTGTCTCTGGTTGTTGTCATTAGTCCTCTGTATTAAGTCTGCGCTTCAGTTTGTTTCCCCAGTCCGGTCATTGGATGGATTCGACTGTCTTAAAGCAACGCATTCTGATCCTGACACAATGCATTACGGTTTGATGCATTGCAACCTCTCACCTGGCTGCACAAACTGGAACCGCCCCCATGACGACACCCCTTTGCCCATATTGGCTGAAGCGTTTAGTTACATGCATGACGTTTGTATCCCAGGCAGTTCCTATGCATAATCTGTTGTTTCTTCCGAATATCACGTAAAGCAATGAGAACTGGTTTCCAGTTAATTTACCTGGTAAAATAAAGTTTAAATAAATGACATAAATGCTGTACATGTAAGTTAGTGGTTTATTTATTGTTACCGTCCAGTCTGTGAAGACGGTATTCAAGTAAAAATTGCATTGTAGTATGACTCATTTCCTGGTGCGTACAGTCTATATTAGGTCAGCCTTCACGGTTCTACTTCTGATATTCAGATCGAGTTCAAGGTCAAACTGTTTTGTTCGACTCGAGTTCTAGTGAGTACAAGAACTGAGGTACCACTGTACAATAAATAAATGTGTAACATTAACAATGTACTGCAATAAATAGTGTACAAAACTATGTTTTATTTTGTGCATGTGTATAGGGTTAAAACACATCTCGGTTTCCTCAGACACCCCGTCTTTTTGGGCCCAGTCATCTGGTTGATTTTTCAAAAATCAGTTTAGTATGACCCAATGTTGCAAATTGCAGTGTGCAACCAAGTGAAGAAAAAGACACCAATTTTCAATGTACAGCAGCCACTCAGTATCGTATGTGTTCTGGTTCTGGTCTAACGTTAGGCACTGCGAAAAGTGGAGTGAGATCACAACTTTGGTATTTCTAGGGAGTTTATTATTAGTGGGAACCAGTTCAGGAGCCGACAAGGCCAAAATAACAAACAAAAACACCTCTAACTGGAACAAAAGAAATACTTCTTACCTAACCCAAATAAAAAGAAACAAAAGTATACGAAACTAACTAAATCTCCCTGACCAACTCCAAAACAGTGAGAAAACTTAACCCGAGCAAAATGGCATTGCATTCCCTACTTCCCTGGTTACCCACAGTGAACCCCAATGGGGCTCCTTTATATGGCTTTGCCAGGTCCCATCTGGGTTCCCCACCTCCACACAATAGGCAGGTTATGTGGGGCATGCCAGGGGGTCATACTGAGGTGTACCATAGGGGCTGGTTTGGCATGACTCCTTACATGCTTTTGGCCTGCCTGCCTGGGGTCCCCCTGGCACATCAATTGTTTGCTGGCCACCTGGTGGCCTCATCTTTACCACATGGCCACTGTTCTCAAAGAGGCTTTCACCAGGTCTGACAGACAGTCCTGATCCCTCAAAAAGTCTAGACCCAGAATGCATGCATCCTGCACATCAGCTATCCAAACCTGGTGCTGTACACTCTTGCCCCCCAACTGCTAACCTCAGTAGTCCCTGCTCCCTCATCGGTGCTAGCTCACCAGTTACTGTGCGAAGCCAGACTGCTGTGTCCTCTAGCTGTATCCATTCTGGTACCACCTCAGGCCGGACCACCGTGACTATAGGCCTTTTGTCTACCATGGCCATGCATGGAACCCCTTCGACGTAGACTGGAATGTGGCAGAAGCCTAACACCAAGTTGGGCGAGCGAGCTGCGTGTGCACACAGAGATACGCTCGAGAAAGACCCCTGATGAACTGGTCGCAGGATAGTTCACTCTGGTGGCATGTGTGCATAAGCTGGCCTAGCTAAGCTTTCTATGTCATTAGCCAGGGATCGCAGAGATTCTCCTATTCTCAATCCTCTTTTTTTTTCTCCGGCCAGCTTCTCAGCTCTCCTGCGTTCTCTGGTTCCTCCCACACACTCTCCCCTGGATGGGTGCATGCCCACAGAAAATATCCCTCCCAGCAACCTTTGCACACAAATCTTAAACACGCTACAATACCTTTGATTGTATTTGGGGATACACGGTGCAGTTCACTCATATCCCTTGGTGAGAAATCACCGACTACTTCTCTACAAACCACCTGTGTGGCTGGTGTTGCGAATGCATACGCAGATCGGACAACCACAGCAAGGCAGTCAGTCTATTCGTGCATTCCATTTGCCCTCGGAACTCGGACTCTGAGTGGGATCCTGAGTCTTGAAGCCAGAAGAGACAACATGCTCACTCCCGTTTCTCAGAGAGCCAAGAAATATCTTGGAAAACACAGAGGATGCTGAGTTCAGAATCCAAGATGTCTGTGCCCTTTATTAACAGAAGGGGAAGTTGTAGTTTTACCCTGTTCAAGCACCACTTCTCATTTGTGGCTCATTAAATCGGTTGCACACACAATACCGTCCAACTTATCTGTGGACATGTTGCTATGGAGTTTTATAAGTTAAGCACCGCACGTAATGTGTTCTCAAGTGATATTGCTAACAATGGCTACCAATTTAAGAAATTGGATTGTCGGATTTACGGTAGTTCGGGCTAATTGTAAGTGAACCAAGATAAAGACCATTTAAACTGTGGTACTAAATCCGACAAGTTGTCCGGCTGAGCAAAAAATCTTGCCTTTTGATATGGGTCCATGGTATTGCCCTTGTGTGGCAGATGGAATGCATCCAACTCATATTGGTTTTCCATTATTTCTTATGGGAAAAATTTGATCAGAACTTGAACTTTTTAGGATTCAATCTGGAGTCCTGAACAGATTAAGTTCAAGAACCAAGGTACCACAGTATTTCGGCTATATTGTTAGTCCACCCCTTTTTCAATGTATTTTTACGGGTTTACCGTGATATATGGACAGATTATCAGTTGTGAAATTTTTCACAAATCAGGATGTTTAATATGAGACACTTCTGGAGTTGTGAGGACGTCTGGTTTTCACGTGAAAAGTTAATGAAAATAAATGGCCAAAATACATTAAAGGCTGTTTTTACGTAATGTATTTGTATTTTCTGAATTCATACATCAAGAGTATCACAAGAAGCCATAATTCATATTTTTTCTTACATATATACGGTTCTTATGGCTGTTTGCAAAGTGAAAAACGAACCGCAAACTAACTTTATCGACGTAAACAACGTCATCACAAGCAAGGTATAAAGAAAACTGTGATGCGTCAGTGAAAAATCAGCGATATAGCAGGGGTGCGATATCTTAACTGCATTATAGCGGATGGATCACTGTATAAATGTATATAAATGTATATTTTGTATTTATATTCATTCATCCACATATTCATGTGCATATTTAATGTTATATTTTGTATTTGTATATTTTGTACACCACTACTGCTTGCGAAATCTGCACACAAGGATTTCACTCACATGTACTGTACCAGTACACCAGCAATGTGATGTGACAATAAAAGTCATTGATTGATTGATTGATGTGGCTCTAAGTTTATTACGTGGCTGGAAACTAGCAACTAACGTGGCTACAAGATAATGGCTAATGTGGCTGCAGCAGTCAGTCCTTCCCTTCTGCATGCTTATTCACTTACACTTGTTGCCAGGCTGCACAGAAGCTGGGCGATTGCCCTGAGATGAGATAGATTTATGATAACAATTAGCGAGCTGCATTTTATGGGGTAAATGGCCATATATGCTCATCCAATTATATTTGAATTCCAGTTCAGCCAATTAGGCTGCACCTAAAATCAACAGAATATAGAACGGTTGTTTTTATTAATGCATGGTATCACTTTGGCTGGCTGTCATTCTTCAGTGCTGATGCTAAGACTGTTCAGACTTCAGACGGTCGGCTCTTTAACCAAGTACTACCCTTAATGCTGCCTGCAAGTTAATCTCGAAGCAACCAAAGTAGGTTTTAATTTCAATGAGTGTGCGAGCAACACTGGCCCTGAATGGAACGGCAAAAGGATCGCCTCTTCTCATGGTGTTTGACTTGGGATAATTTGGTGTTGTAATCAGTGTTGGGCATTTCAGGTCCAGAAGCTACAAATCCAGACCTTGATTTTGTTTCTACCCAGCAGCTGAATACTCTGTGACCATGACTCCTTATGCTGAACTGGTTGGTAAAAACAAAAT
>JABFDZ020000066.1:17261928-17277224 GCA_019775955.2 Pollimyrus isidori | reverse complement strand
GTCTTGTTTGTATTTAGGTCTGCGTCTGCGTCTCTCCGGCAGACGCAGCATTGATGTTGCTTGTCCGGTTCGTGTGTATGTTCCCGAATAATCCCTGCTTTCCCCGATCCTGCCTCGCTTGCCCGTCTGTCCGCCCTGCACAGCCCCGGACCGTTACAGAGCGTCTGTATAAATATATTTAACAATCAAATATAAATATGTCACAGGTTGAATAAATAAAATATTGTGGTTCCCAAGTGGTGAAGAGATCATGAGGCGGACTACAAAGATCACTTATTAACAGACTCTACTTTTATTGCATGATCCTAAAAAAGAACATTGATAAATCAGCGAATGAGAATAAAGAATACACTCACACACAGATGGGAAGCATTTACAGAGACAAAAGGCAATATAACACAACCAGTTGTACTCTGGGATTTTTCTGGCAAAATAAATACGAAAAACTAAATAAGGATTAACCTTCACTTTACTTCACTTCTGCCTACATAACATTTCTGTTTCTTTTTTGCAACCGGTAGAAATGCAAGCTGGTTCTCAAAAGGCACCAAGCGAGAACCAGCCCAGCACTGGCACCAGCTCCATGTTGGTGGAAATGAAGCATTAGAAGATTGTATAGTATATGTGACATGACCTCTTGGCTTTGGGTTTTATGTGGCTGTGGCCTGCTCTCCTGTTTTCAAAAAGACAGTCATTTATAAACTGAATGACAGGCTTCTCTGTTGATTAATCTGACAGTTGTCTAACTGTGATCACCTCTGTTGTTTCTGACAGAACACGGGGACTTCCTGGCACTGGACCTGGGGGGGACAAACTTCAGGGTTCTGCTGGTGAAGATTCGCAGCGGAAAGAGGCGGACTGTGGAGATGCATAACAAAATCTATGCTATCCCACTAGAGATCATGCAGGGCACTGGGGAAGAGGTAACTAAATGGAATTTCACACATTTGTGCGCAAATCAAATTCTTTTGGATCTGATTCTCTTTACCAACATGTTGAAACATATAGATACATCAAGATGCTTTTTCATGAGCTCATTGTCAACTTGGTGTCAAATTATTGTCCCTTTGGTTTTGTGTCCTAGCTCTTTGATCACATAGTGCACTGCATCTCTGACTTCCTGGACTACATGGGAATGAAGAACGCCCGTTTACCTTTGGGATTCACCTTCTCCTTTCCCTGTAAACAGACCAGCCTGGATGCGGTATGATGATCCTCTCATGCCCAGCTAATTTCCAAGCAACCCACAATAACCTGAAGTGGTGTCTCACATTGTTAGCAGGAGAGGAATGACTAAGCTACCTCTACCTGAAATTAATGATGGAAAATATCTCTAGTTGCACCTGTGGACAATATATTCTCCTGCTTCCTTCTTTCTCTGGTACTGAATGGTTTCTTCTATCTTAGGGTATCCTAATAAAATGGACTAAAGGTTTCAAGGCCACTGACTGTGAGGGTGAAGATGTTGTGAACCTGCTCCGGGAGGGGATCAAGAGAAGGGAGGTAAGCAGAGATGGCTGAAGTCACAGAAAGCTCAACCCCGGTCTGTGTTTTAGTGCATAATGGGAAACATAATGGAATCCCAGCATGGTACTACAGAGAATGCAAAGTTAATTCAACCTTAGACATAGAGGCAATTTTGTGTGCCAGCAGTATTGTGCCTGAAATCACAATTGAATTTATGTTGGAGGCTTGTTGCTATGAAACTGAGTCTGTAGAGCTTTGTTAAAGGGTGAATAGGGAGTCAGGGTCTTAATGATTCTATGAGAAGGATGTGTGATATAGAAATCTGGCAAAATAATTCCTCCCCTGATGAAACGCTAAAGGATGACAATTTAAATGCCAGATTACAGCTACCAGTCTCCTCTGAGCTGTACTTACACCTATAATTAGGCAATTAATCCTGGTGTGGCATCCAGGTGTGTAATTGTATCATCTAGACATTGACAATTTAAGAAGTGAAAACTATTGAACTGAATTCAATACCACTTGTAGTACTTTAAATTGAGATAGACATAAATGGTATTCAGACCATAATCTTTGTACATTACCTATAATTTTAAAATTCAGAATTATGTAAGGATTTAAAATGGAGGAAGTCAATCTCATCCAGAAAAGGCCAGTTTTCACTGCAACTCCCTAATTGGATTACTGATTAGAAGATTGATTGGCTGAAGAGTCCTCATACCTGGGTTTGAACAGCTGATTTAAAGGTTATAGTAAAAACTTGTATACACACTGGCCCTTTGCGGTTAAGATTGACCACATCTGGTTTAAGGTTATGGGAAATGCTAGAAGAAGCATGTAACTTGTCCATTCACTGATTCACTGAATTTTGTTTTTGAACTGAAGGAGTTTGACCTGGACGTGGTGGCCGTGGTGAACGACACTGTAGGGACAATGATGACATGTGCTTACGAAGAGCCCACTTGTGAGGTTGGACTCATCGCAGGTCAGTTCCAGCATGTAAAGTCAGATGGGGGGTGGGGTATGGCAAAGATGGACGCCACATCTCATGTCGGTGTGCTTCCAGGCACTGGGAGCAACGCGTGTTATATGGAGGAGATGCGCAACATCGAGACAGTCGAGGGCACCGAAGGCCGCATGTGTGTCAATATGGAGTGGGGCGCCTTTGGGGACAATGGGTGCCTGGATGACATCAGGACAAAGTATGACGAGGCAGTTGATGACCTCTCACTCAATGCCGGAAAACAGAAGTGAGTAATCCTTATGTTCTCTAGAGTGACTATTTTGAATTGAAGCCACATGTCTTGTATCTTCATCCAGGTCCAGGTCTGGCATTTCACTGCAGGTTGTACTATGTATGATGGAGCATGTGACAAATAATTGATTTTAAATAATTAAAAAAAAAATTTTTTTAATTAAATTTTTAGCATGCACATTTCCTGTTTTACACTTTGACTAAAGCAGTGTGATGAAAGAGTTCAGGGAGGACACTTTGAGGTACTTTATTTTTTACAAAGTACTTTACAGCTGAAATTCAGATCCCCACTCATGATATAATGACTTCAATTTCAAATTTGGCACGCTTTACTACATACCCTTGCTTTATTGCCTAATGCATCACTTTCAATTAGGCCACTACACATCTGTATCTGGTAGTGCAGACATAGTTTGTGATAGCTGAAGTTTAATATTAAGGTTTGAATACGAGTGTGGCATTCCAGGAAGCAGGCACGGAACCAGATATGCAAGGAAAGGGGGTTTTATTATGGAGAGCCGAGATCAAGGATAGCCCGCTCCAGGAAGTAGAGGCGTGGGCTGGAACCGCTGTCCTGGCACGGGAAGTGGGCGGCGAGAGCCAGGGAAAGGGGCTCGCAGCGAGCGTGGTTTCCGAAGGGCTAGGCAAGAATCGAGGTCGGGTCACAGGCAGAGGGTTCGTTCGTTGAGAGGTCCGTCCGACGAGAAAAGACAAGGGAGACAAACCAGGGGAAGGCAGGGCGTCAAACACCGGGCTGGGACGGGAAGGCGGGTCACAGACGGCAGCTGGGCTGTGGAACAGACACGAAGGTAAGTCACTAGACAGAGGGAGAACGAGGAAGCGAAAGACACAGAATTGCTCAGTAAGGCGCATGGAAACCAATGGCTTAATACTTCGCAGGGATGGCAAGGTCTTTCTCCCTTTTATCCTGTTGTTTAATGAGACTTGATGCGCTACACCTGGTCGGTCCCGCCCACTGGACCCGGGGACGTAACAACGAGTTACCACCTGTCCTAAATTTTACAGGATCGTACGGAATTCCAAAATAAATTTTACCCACCCCTTGCCAAATTTATTGTGTGATCAGAATATTTTATTTTGAGGGAAATCCCATATTTCATCTGATTGAAGGCTGACACCAGGCTGAAATGACCTTTAAACACAATCTTAAATATTACTGAGAGGCACTCAGAATATTTTAAATAACTTTATCTAATTCTTTCCCTCATTTTAGTATAAATCATGGTCATGTCTTATTAATTTGGATTTTTTGATATATATATATACGTATATTTATCTATTTTTTTTTACAGTGGTACCTCGATCAGTTCCAAACTCCGGATAAAATCCTAAAAAGTTCGAGTTCTGATTGAATTTTTCCCATGAAAAATAATGGAAAACCAAAAAATTGGTTCCCGGCTCCCCAAAATTACCCCTAAATGTTTTCTTTTTTTGCTAGCATTTAAACACAAAATGAACAGGATAAGACAAGAAGAACATTTTTTCTTAACTTAATGGCTTCCAAAACTATACATCAAACAAAATCTTACCCCAACATTACCCCTGTCCTGCCCTGATCATCTGTTCCTTCCGTGTCCCACGCCCCCTCCTTAACCTCGAGTGGGATCTCCATGTTATCAGCTGTTTCTGGTTGTTGTCATTAGTCCTCTGTATTAAGTCCACGTTTCAGCTTGTTTCCCCAGTCCGGTCATTCGGAGCTTTCAACTTGCTTACAGCGCTGGCTTAAAGCAACGCATTCTGATCCTGACACAATGCATTCCAGATAGATGCATTACCACCTCTCACCTGGCTCTACAAACTGGAACCGCCTCCGTGACGACACATCTTTAATTTGCCTTTATTGGCTGAAGAGTTTAGTCACATGCATGACGTTTATATCTCAGGCAGTTACGATGAGTATAATCAACTATTTCTCTCAAATATCATGTAAAGCAGTGAGAAGTGGTTTTCAGTTAATTTATCTGGTAAAAAAACATTTAAACAAATGACATAAATGCTCTAATAGTACACGTAAGTTAGTGGTTTGTATAATATTAATTTCTGTAATGTTGCACTGCTTTATTTGGTTAATTGTCCAGTCTGTGAGGAAGACATTCAAGTAAGAATTGCATTGAAATTTTCTGACGCATACAATTTATATTAGGTTAGCGTTCATGGATCGACTTATGATATTCGGATCGAGTACTAGGTCAAACTGGTTTGTTCGACTTTCAAGAAATTCAAGTTCTAGTGAGTTTGAGAATCGAGGTACCACTGTGTGTGTGTGTATATATAAATTTTATCATTATGTCATGAGCAGGGGTCCATGCTGAAAGGCTTCTATGCTTGTCTAAATAGTAAAATTGTTTAGTTCAGTTGATTGGTTTGTTTCCTTCCAGCTGTTTCACATTAGGGACACATCAATGATTCTGGGAGACCAACCAGCACACAGCAAGAACTTGGTGCTTAAGTAAAATCCAACTTGTTTCAATTCAAATAGTTGTTAACAATCTTGTCTTAACTCAGTGTCCTCCCTGACATGGATTTTGTCATCCTAGCTGAAGCTAAGACACAGTTGCACTGCGACAAGTGACTCAGTCATGTTTTCCTCTGTATTTAAGGTATGAGAAAATGTGCAGTGGGATGTACCTTGGTGAGATCGTCAGGAACATCCTTATTGACCTTACAAAGCGAGGGTTTCTGTTCAGGGGACAGATTTCAGAGACCCTGAAAACTCGAGGCATCTTTGAAACCAAGTTTCTTTCCCAGATTGAGAGGTAAGTGATTGCCTGCTGTTAAATGAATTTATGATTGAACTAAACAGCACGGACATCTGTGAGTTAACATATTTATTGCCCCCTAGTGATCGGCTGGCACTGCTGCAGGTCAGATCAATTCTGCAGCAGTTGGGCCTGGACAGCACGTGTGATGACAGTATCATTGTAAAGGAAGTGTGTGGCACTGTGTCCCGCCGAGCCGCCCAGCTATGTGGAGCTGGCATGGCTGCCGTCGTTGACAAGATCCGCGAGAACCGAGGACTGGACCAGTTGGATATCACCGTGGGGGTGGATGGCACGCTCTACAAGCTTCATCCGCAGTGAGTACCACATGACGGTGATGTAATCTTATACAGGTCTGGACTGCCAGTTAAACCAGCCACACTCTGTGATATCATCCACTGACTCCCTGGCCTTTAGTATACTGGATGTGTTCACCAGTTTGTCTGCATAGTTTTGAGGCTGTGTGTCTCCTGTCCCACCCCAGCTTCTCAAAGGTCATGCACCAAACGGTGAAGGAGCTTGCACCCCAGTGTGATGTCAACTTCCTTTTGTCAGAGGATGGCAGTGGCAAGGGAGCAGCACTGATCACAGCTGTTGGCTGCCGCATGCGACAGCAAGAGCAGCAGAACTGAACCATCAAGTTCACCTACTTTTTATCCCCACCACCACCCTGCCCTCACATCAGTCTCCTGCGGCAGTCATGACTCTGCCCCACCTACATTGCTACATCTAAAACACTGACAGGGTGGTGGGATGGGTATATCCATGGCTCGTAGCCTGTCCTCCATCTTGGCCCTGCACATATTCTCACTTTTTCCTGGGGATTAAGAACAAAATTGAAATACAATATAACCTATAACTCTTTACAAATTAAGGCCGTATTATATTACATACAAGAGAACCATTGGGTGAGCTTTTTACTGTAAGTATTGTGAAACTACTGTAGGCATTCATGTAGGGTATATGTTAGCAAGTTCAGTTAATGGACAATTAACTTGTATGAAACCTTCACCGCTTTACCATACGTTTAATTTATTTTTTTATTATTTGAGGGGTTTGAGTTATGAGATTGTAAAGGTTGCATTGCGTGAGCCGAGGCAAGCACAGGAGCGAGTCGGGCAGATCAGGGGACCTTCATTTTGAATGTGTCATTCTAATTTTTCCGTCAAGTTGTCCAAAGTGGTTTCTGTATAAAATTCGGCAATTCAGAGTGTGGGTATTGATCTGCGACCAGGAGCCTTTTGCGCACCATAGCGTTGTCCCTGCTGTGAAGGTTGCACATAAAAGTCATGTTTGTGTGTCTTGAGTTGTATGTCTTGCAATTGTGTCATGTGACTATCCTGCTCCCCTCCCCTCTCAAAACACACACACACGCAATCTCACATGAACATGTAGTTTCTCCTCTTCCCCGAAACACAGTTAACTAATCAAAAGTCTTGTCTTGGTGTTTCAGGGCCCCCAGAAAAAAAAAACTTTGAGTAATGTATATCTTGTTGCTTTCGTGAACTGGTTGTCATGCTGAGTATGATCTGTAGGCCATGTCCATTCTGAACAGGATTTTAAAATATGTCACAAAGTGAGCAGGCTGCGTAAATATAGGGGATTTTCAGTATGTCTTGTGTGCTGCTGCTGAATGTTTCTGCATCCTACCATCAGACATCTTGTAGCTTTACACATTCATGAATGCATGCCTTACCGGTTACATGAAAAAGTATTGGGTACATTTATTTTGTACAGTGTTAGAGCATTTCATGTCACATCAGATGCACTAGTGTTATAACAAAAAAAGACAACGGAATATAATAAAGTTTATTTTGATGTGCAACAGAAACAAATCAATTTCTTTGTTGTGTGTTAAGATTGATGTCACTGCTTTTGAACGTGAAGAAAGTGCTGGTTTCCCATCAGCTTAGGCGCCTGTATTTAAATAAAATGTTTAATAGTCAGAATATCAAAGGGTTACCTGCAAGGAATTTTGTGTGTTTTGGTTACACCAACCAGACCCTATTTATGTCTTCTGATTGTGATGATGTCAAAACAAGGCAGAACCCAATTACAGGATGTATTCCAACAGACCCCACATAAGGGTGTTTATTAAGATGCAACAGGACAAGCTTGTAAATGCCGACATGCAACAATAGCCAAACGGAGCACAATCCTGGGAGATGCTAATATATATGTATAGGTAACAAGCGATCAAATAAGGCAGCTGTGACTGGTTAACTGGAGGGCAGGAACAAGAGGTAAGACTAACGAGGTGTGGCTAGTTTAGAGCCGTGTCTGAGGGGATAAAACAGGCAAAGCAGGCTGGACGTGACACTGATGAGGTAGATATTCAATTTTTATTTTATGGTACATTCTCAGACCATAACCTCACTAATCTGCAGCTTTTAGGTTGGTAAGGGGTGTGTGCTGATTACAGTGCGTTACCACACCCACCATACAACAAACAACTTCAGGGATGAGAACCTGAGTATAGCTGTGCAGTTGGTGATACCTCAGCACCACACTGTGCGATTTTTCTGGTGGCTGGAGTGCCAATCCTGCCACCAACCCCCAAGTTTTCCCTGTAAATTGTAGGACCTCCTTGCAGGACTAGATGTAGATTAACGTCACATCCAGGACAAAGAACCCAGATAAAACAGAGTCTCATCCTGCCCTTTAAAACTTGAAAAATTAAGTGTGCAGAACCTCTGCTGAAGCTTCAGCTGAGACCTTCGCAGAGCTTCATATGATGAGACACAGTGAATTCTCCATGAACTGAAATTTACTGATAGAAGATAATGGACATAAATGATATTGGGGCCATTTATAAGATGTACCCTGGAGTGTTGTTTAATTGCTAAATTATCCTTCTATATAGATTTACTCTAGAAAATGGTGTAATTCAGTGTTTCTCAACCCAGTCGTTGGGGACCTCCAGAGTATTGCTCTCTCCCAGTTCCCTGCCAAACAGTCCACGTTTTTGGGAGTAAAAATGTGGACCCTCTGGGGATCCTATAAGGACTAGTTTGAGAAACACTGATTATGTCCAAAATTAACAATCATAATTACACTTTAACTTAAGGCTTATTATGTGTGTGGTACTGGCTACCAAGGCGGGTTCAACCATGTTGACTTTGAGATAAGTCTTTTAGGTGCATGAAAGTCTCCCATATATGTGATATCTCCTCAGTTTGCTAAAGCTCTTGGCTGGACTTCCTTCATATTGGGGTTGTTCCAAATGTAAACCATACATCCACGTTGCTGCTCCTTGTAAGTCTGCTAATGTGATGTTTTACATTACTCTTTACTATGGCTGGATTCTGGACAAGAATCATTGCAAGTTCTGCATGTTTTTTCACCTGGGTGAAGTGGACCTCAAGGGTAACAGTGAACACCCATGTTGGGAGACATTCATCATCCAGAGGTTAAAAAAAAACACATTAATTCTGTTGTACAGCCACAGATCAATGACAGATACTTGGACAACTTTTCTGAAGGACATCCTCCATGATGCAGTGTTATGTGTATCTGTCTATCATCTCTTAAATTGTCACTTGTATCTCTCAGATTGGATTGACAAGTTCCATTCCATGTTGTCATTAATTCATCCCGCTTCCAAACTATTATCCAGTACAGGTTCACAAACACCTTCAAGTGGTGTTGCCATGATGTCATATGATGTCGCCTGAAGCTAAATAAAACCAAAACAACGTTCAACCTCAGCAGGTGGGTGCAATGTGGGTACACTGCTTGATTTCTTTTGTTGACATTGGAATTGATGCTGATTTGCAATTCAAGGTTAGGATTTTCTGTACTGTACATAAAATATAGCTTATTGTACTTTTGTTGCTGCATTTAGCTTTTAGCAGTTTATCATAAGTTTTGGTGAGTCTATATTTCTCATTGAGAGAAAATAACTCTTTTTCTCATGTTTTCTGCACACACAACATTAGCCTTTTTAAGTAAAATAAAAGGATTACCATAGTTTTAATTTTTTTCCATATGCTGTCATGGATAAAAAGACCCAAAAGGAACGCTGAAAGCGGGCTACTTAATTACTATAAGCCAATTATTTTAACAGTATTTAGAGGAAAGATTCTGTCCCAAGTTTTTTCATCCATATAAGCAGTTGATCACTATAATCATGATTGCTACAAGCAGTTTCCACTGTATTTGTGTTTGTGAGATTTTGCGCACACATTTTCACCAGCACATACTGGCCTCTCATCAACCAATCCCTGTGGTTATTGCAGACAAGCTTGTGCCATAGTTCAGGTCAGCCACAGCAACAGGGTCTTTCTCTTGGCTAAAGAGTTCTTGCTTTTTCTTAGTAAAAGTTGCTCTGAGCAGCTTTGTGAATAAGATTTAGTGGAAAAGACCAATTCACAAGTTAGAAACTTTTTGTGTTACTTTGAAGTGCTCTTAGTGGTAAGATAAAGTGCTTTGTGAATATGGGCCCTGGTTCTTTATTCAGGAAATAAGCCACCTTGGCCCAGCAGCTGACCTTGCGTTTGGCCTGTATCTTGTTCTGATAATGGTCTGATGCCTCCCTGGGGATCTCCCCTCCCCACAGCCTCATGCCCACTAAACTGTAGGTTCTCAGCATCGCCAGCAGGGGGTACAGGTAGATCTGGTACCTGCAACAGGGGATATTCCGCATGGTCAGATAAGGCATGTTCAATTATGCAAAGGTGGGATGAGGGCGAACACACACTAGCGTGACCTGATACTTTCCTCCATAGTCACCAGGCCAGTCAACGATGCAGACAGTGTGATTGTCCAGATGACTCCAATCACCAGTTAGGTTGTTGTGGCTGAGAGGTGAGGCTTCAGGGGGTAGACCTTGGGGACACGGAAAAACAGGGACCATCAGAGTGAATGAAAAGGTTTATCAATACTGTACCAAGGCAGAATGTCTATGACTCTGATATTTAAAACCTGCTTTACTGTCTTTGGATACAAAAATCACAAACAAATATTTTACAGTTGGTTATACCCCCCAGTTCCATCTTTTACTAGCAGGTGTTTCAATGGTACAGTCTCTGTGTTCATAGGGAAAAATGGAATTTATCAGTTAAGTGTTAATGGTGCACCAATGATGCTGTAATTCTATTAAATCCTAATCAGATATGTAGGGGTCTAGGGAGAAACTCAGGTCGCTATGAAGACTCCAAGATGGTGGGGGTGCTTACAGCTCTGTTGCAGCTTGAGAATATGGGGTTAAAGGCCAAGCCTCTGAGTGACAGCTGCTTTAGTGAAGATATTGATACTATCAATCTTGGTTCCTCCCCGTCAGGAGGAGCTTCAACTCCTACCTCTGGCAGAGCTTCTCTTATGTCCCAAGGGAAGGGGGGGACATTGAGTCCAAATGGGCCGTGTTCCATGCCTCCATTGTGGAGATGGCTGACCAGAGCTGTGATGGTAAGCTGGCTGGTGCCTGTCACGGTAGCAATCCCCAAACCCGCTGGTGGACACTGGTGGTCAGGGATGCTGTCAAGCTGAAGGAGTCATATTGGGCCTTTTTGAGACTCCAAAGGTAACTGACAAGTACCTTTGGACAGGTACCAGTGGGCCAAGCGGAATGTGGTTTCGGCGGTCGCCAAGGTAAAAACTTGGGTGTGGGAGTTTGGCGAGGCTATAGAAAATGACTTCTGGATGGCTTCAAGAAGATTTTTTTCCACCATCCTGCGACTCAGAGTGGGAAAGTGATGCAGCATCAACACTGTTTATGGGAGGGTTGGGGTGCTGCTGCACCTCAACCAGGGATATTTTGAGTTAGTGGAGGGAATACTTCAAAGACCTCTTCACTCCCACCGACATGCCTACCGATGGAACTTGGGGGTGGACTCCCCTATCTCTGGGGGGGAGGTTGCTGAGGTGGTTAAAAGGCTCCTCAGTGGCTGTGTCCCTGGGGTGGATGAGATCTGCCCGGAGTTCTCTAAGGCTCTGGATGCTATGGGGCTGTCCTGCTTGACACGCATCTGCAGCATCGTGTGAATATTGAGGGCAGTGCATCTGGACTACTAGACCAGGGTGGTGGTTCCCCTCTTTAAGAAGGGAGACCAGAGGGTGTGCTCCAACTATAGGAGGATCACACTCCTCAGCCTCCTTGGTCAGGTCTATTCGGGGGTTCTGGAAAGAAGGGTCCGTCGTATTGTCAAACCTTGGATTCAGGAGGAACACTGTGGTTTTCACCCTGGCTGTGGAACAGTGGACCAGCTCTATACTCTCAGCAAAGTCTTGGAGGTTTCATGGGAGTTTGCCCAACCAGTCTACATTGAAGAAGGCATTCGACCGTGTCCCTCAGGGAATCCTGTCGGGAGTGCTCCGGGAGTATGGAGTGTTGGGCTTCCTGTTGACCTCATCGGACTATGACCTTTGGCTCTCACTGGGACAGTTCATAACCGAGCATAACCTGACTTTTCTTTGGAATTCCGTTACCATAGCCGCAGCACTCCGCTGGCCCAACGATTGTCTGCAGGTGATCATCTTACGGGCCCCCCGACTTGCAAGACAAACTGTCGGCCCGTGGAGAGGCGCGCTCCTTTGATGAACTTGTTCGACAGGCGGTGAGATTAGACAACACGGTGAGAAACCGCCGGCACAGACATACTCCTGTGGAGCCAGAGAGACCAGCCACAGCTACAGCCGAACCCATGCAGCTGGGACGCTCACTACTTACCCCTGCTGAGAAAAGAAGAAGAACACAAGGAGGCTTGTGTCTGTACTGCTGTTCTTCAGAGCACGTCATTGCAACATGTCCCATCAGATCCCAATCTGATGACAGACCCCCTCCTGGTCTGATGGTTGTCGTCTTGAGTGCTTATCTCTCCCCTGTAAAGCCACAGGAGTCGAAAGTCCAGAGCCCAAGAACCTGGCAGTTGTACCCCAGGAGTACAGGAGTTACCTGGATGTCTTTAGTAAAGAGAACGCTTTCCGCCTACCCCCCATCGAGAGAGTGACTGCGCTATCAACCTGTTGGAGGGTGCCCAGCTCCCCCGAGGATGGTTACACCCAGTGTCCCTGCAAGAACAGGACTCCCTGGAGGAATATATTCGCAAAGGGGTAAGGCAAGGTATCATCTGCCCCTCTATCTCCCCAGTCACGGCTGGATTCTTCTTCATTAAGAAGAAAGATGGAGGGCTCCGGCCGGTAATTGATTACCGGGCCTTGAACGCCATCACCATGAAACGGAGCGAACCTCTCCCCTTGATCCCATCAGCGCTGGAGCAGCATAGAACCGCCACCATATTTACCAAGCTGGATCTGCGGAGTGCATACAATCTGGTGCGTATAAAGGAGGGAGATAAGTGGAAGACCTCGTTTATTACCAGTAGGGGACAGTATGTGTACCTAGTGATGCCATACGGGTTAGCCAACAGCCCTTCCATTTTTCAATCTTTCATGAACCACGTATTTCAAGACATGCTCAATAAGTTTGTGGTGGTGTACATGACATCTGATCTACTACCCCTCAGAGGAAGTGCACATTCAGCATGTTAAACAGGTCCTGCAACGGTTGCGGGAGCACCACCTGTACGTCAAAGGGGAGAAGTGCGAATTTCATCAGGCGCAAGTCAAATTCCTCGGCTCCGTCCCGGAGAGGTGGCGATGGAAGATCAGAAGACCTCCGCGATCCGGGACTGGCCACGCCCAAGGACCTTGCGGGTGCTGCAGCAATTCCT
The DNA here is from genome assembly GCA_019775955.2 of Pollimyrus isidori. Lineage (NCBI taxonomy): Eukaryota > Metazoa > Chordata > Actinopteri > Osteoglossiformes > Mormyridae > Pollimyrus > Pollimyrus isidori. The sequence continues at coordinate 17,264,052 of JABFDZ020000066.1, read as the reverse complement.
GGGCTTTGATAACTTCTACCGACGCATCATTTGCAACTTCAGGCAGGTAGCCGCCCCCCTCATGTCCCTCACGCGGGGTAAACCAGCCCAGATTGTGTGGACATCTGTAGAGCAGCAAGCTTTTCACAGGTTGAAGGAGGCCTTTTGTTCCGCTCCTGTGTTGAAGCAGCCACGTCCAGATTTACCCTTCGAGGTAGAGGTGGATGCCTCAGAGGCCGGCGTGGGAGCTGTCCTCATTCAGCGTGACCTCCAAATGGGACGGTGTCATCCCTGCGCCTACTTCTCCCGCAAGCTCTCAGCTACAGAACGGAATAACGAGGTGGGGGAACATGAACTTCTAACTTCTATCAAGCTGGCCTTGGAAGAATGGTGGCACTGGCTGGAAGGGGCAAGGCATCCTTTCCTGGTACTGACCATAGAAACCGCTGCTGCTGCCCGCGGTGGAATGTAAACAACGATGGCAATGATGTGTGAGAATTCCCTCGGTACAAAATACAGTCTAAGACCAACTGCCAGCAGTTCAATGTCCTGGCAGCAAATCACGTCCTTCACCATAACATGTCCGGGGTGACACCATCTGTTGTTCACAAAGATAATCAGACCTCCACCTTTGCTCTTGCCGCTCTTCTTCAGTTCTCTGTCCGCACGCATAGTAGTGAAGCCAGCTAAATCCACACAGGAATCAGGTATGTTGTTTTTCAACCACGTTTCCATGAAGCACATCAGACTAGACTCCCGAAAGAGTTGTCGGTTTCTCACCAGTGCCTCAAGCTCGTCAAACTTGTTGGTTAGCGAGTTGACATTCCCCATTAGAACTGATGGCAGAAACAGCTTGTACCTCCACCTGTTTGCCTTTAGCTTAGCCTTTCGCCTAGCTCCCGCTCTGCAGCCTCGGAACGGCTTCCTCAGCTCCGAGGGTATCGGATGCTTAACTCCATGTCTGATCCTTTGCAGAGCCAGAAGATTTTCCCTCGTGTGCACTACTTTACTATGAGTATTACACGTCATAACAATAATAATAAATAATAATATTTCAATAGTATTGGAGACATTTACTAGTCTTGGTCTTTAATGAACATTAATTTATGTGAAACCTATACGGGTTGAAGTGTAACGTTAGCGTAATGCAATTGGTCAAATCGGTGTTGTTTAATCCAATATGTTTTGATATGTCAGAATATTTTGCAGCAGTAACAGCTTTGCATGCTCTGGTGCTAAAGTCAGCTTGAAATTCCTGCTTATTTTCAGAAAATACATAACGTTAATGCACATTAGAAACTCACCAGAGACCCCAACAACCTCGGACACCTTGGTCCATGGATCGTTTTTTTTATTTATGTCCCTGTACACAAACAGGGACATGTCGCAAATTACTGGGAAACCCGCCACAGCAATTATTAACCTCCCCTCCACAGTGCATGGGACCTTCTTCTTCTTTGTGCTAATGTGGGACTAATGTAGTTGGAACCAAAGTTTACAGGACTGCGTTATCTGGAATCTGCTCAAGCGGTGGACTTATACATTTCGATTAGTTGCCACCGAACCGCGTCATAGCTCATTACCATAAAATTGACCTGATTTCAATGCTCCTTGACGCTCTCGCCGTCAAAGACGTGCCACACCGCTGCTCGCCCCCGGCTCACATTGAAAATGAATGACTTCCGGCCACTTTGACGCTCTCGCCGCGTGCGGTGTGAACGCACGATGACTTCTGGCCACTTTGACGCTCTCGCCGTGTGCGGTGTGAACGCACTGTTAATCGAACTTGGCGGCACGCTGAGGTGATGGTTTTGTTGCGATCTTGTTTAGTGTCCTCTTCAAAATGAGTGCTTTAAACCCTTTTGATGGCATCCATAAGCCAGTAAGACCTAAAGCTGGGTTCACTTATGGCGCTTTTCCACTGCGTGGTACGACTCAGTTCGGCACGGCACGGTATAGTTCAGTTCGGCTCGGTTTGCGTTGCCACTGCAGTTTAGTACCGCTTTAGAGTGGGCGAGATTATTCACGTGTCGTTATAGTTGCGCCGCCTCTACTGCCGTGACATGATCGTAACGCGCCACAAACAAATACACAACAATGGAGCATATCGAAAAACTTTTTCATTCCGCGTCGCCCCATCAAGCT